>JAMJFZ010004314.1:405000-617500 GCA_026225945.1 Cricetomys ansorgei | reverse complement strand
ACTGGCTTGTTAGTCTTCCTTTAGTAGTCATGTGACTGTGCCCAGCGCAGTCTCTCTGAGATGTTATTTCTTTGTCAAATGATAATGTTAGTATTTGCCTTACTAATAATGTTAGCATAGCCATGACACTGGAGAAGAAACCTGGCAGGAATTCTGTAGGTTGTCATTGTCAGCATTGTCACCTTAACTAGTGCAAGAGCCCGCAAAACCAGAGGAGATTTCCTATTGCTCTCCTTGGTCTCAGCCTGCTCTTCCTTTTCAATCTCTATGGAAGTAGAGATCGAGTGTGACCTCCCATGGTATTCTTGGGAGATTTACCACACACCTAGCATCTGCCATCCCAGGTTCACTGGGTAAATCTCCGTTTCATGTTTGAATGTCAGTGTCCACTGGCACACTGTGCTACTCAGAGCAATGGCAGACCAGTCATATCAGAAGCCTGTGAGTAGCTGGGGTCTGTCCTGGGGTCGATCATCATTAGAAGACTTTGCTCCTGGAAGACTGCCTGGAGCTGGTTAAGCAGAGTACCAGGAATGAAGTCATCTAAGTTTTAAAAAGACAGCAAGGCTAAAGACATATCTCAATGGTATAGTGTGTTTAGCATGCTCAAGGACTGTATTCCGACTCACACCACAACAGAGGGGAGCCAACATGCCCTGTGGGTCAGTCTTTCTGGAAGATAGTACACTAGCCTCCACTGGGTTTGCATTCCCTTTCTCTGTCCCTTTCTCTACCACCTCTCCACCCCCATTCCACAGAAGATCCTCCCTTTAGATTTATGATGCAGATATCATTTTTTCTTCCCTAATGTTCCAAGTGAAAGTCAAGGTCAGTGCCACCTAAGCAGGCTCCTGCTGAAGGAATATGAGAGAGTCTCCTCCCTTACCCGTAGCATATCAAGGGCTTTGGAGTGCTGGGAAAGTGTCCCTTGAAGTTCCCAGAGTAAAAAGGACAATGTTCTCTGAACCCTCCAAGTAGCAAGGAGACACCCCCAACGCCGCCAAAGTCTCATTTCTGGGATGTCACTCTTCTGTGCCTGGGAACCTCAAAAAATAAAATGTGAAAGACATTTTTATGCTGAGCACAACAGCAGGCTTAGGAGCGAGTGTGCCTGAGACCTAGAATTTCTTTCTGGCTCTCAGCGTGAGTCATGGTTGCTTCCCTTGTACCATCGCTCACATGTGACTTTTCACCTTACATTCTGGCTTTGCCCCAGGAGACTGAAAGGTCACCCCAGAGTGCCTGTGTTGGGAGGAGCTCACTTAGCAGTGTGGGCCCTGAACTGTGTTCCTTAGCTCTCCACCTCAGAGTGAAAACAAGAGTAAGGAATTCTAAAGGGCCCCAATTCAGATTTTTGGAATGATATTATAACCTGAAGATTTTTCCCCCCTCTGAATTGCTATAACCAGCAGGTGAGTCTCTGCCATCCCCCACCAAATCCAAAGTGGGATTTACGATGAGAGGTTCCAAAATAGAGTGATCTGGATACGTTCGTTCCTGCCTAGGGAGACCCATACCCATTCCAGCCCTTTTCCAGGCAGTTTCTTTAAATATAGCGTGAAAAGCCTCCATGTCCTCCTGAGGGTTTTGTAAGCAGATGCTGCTCAGCCTGTATCAGACTGGGTTTACACGTCATTTGATCGCTTGCCTTGACATACCACTTCCAGACTCTGCTTGAACCTGGGCAGAATGAGTTCAGACGTTTCTTCTGCTACAAATCCAAGTCCTTGGAGAGGTTTTGATATTATTTCAACCTCATATTTTTCTATGTTGTTTTGATTCTTCTTACACACACATGCTACACATACATATATACACACAGCACACAGACACAAACACACATATATACACACACCCTACACCACACACACACACACGCACACACACTATTCACAAATATATACACACACCATACACACACACACACACACACACACTTTTAATGACCAGATCTTGCTTCATAGTCATGACTATTTGGTATTGTTCTGTAACTCAGACTAGCCTCTAACTTGTGGGAATCTTTCCACCTCTGTTTTCTTAATAAAAGAATTACTGGCCCATACCATCATACTTACCTGGAACTTTTTTGTTTTTAAACAAATTAAATAATAATTCTTGTATTTTATTATTTAAGCACTAGGGGAAATCCAATGATACTCTTTAAAAAATGTATTTGTGTATATATGCCTGTCTGTCTGTATGTATACTGGTGCCCATAGAGGCCAGAAGAGGTGTCAGCTCACCTGGAGCTGTTGTTACCTCCTGTTGTGAGCTTCCTGATAAGGGTGTTGGCAACTGAACTCAGGTCCTCTCCAAGAGCAGCAAGGGCTCTTAATTGCTTGGCTGTCTCTGTAGCTCCCAATGAGAATAGTGATTTAATATCATTAGTTTTTCATGGTAGCAGATTCCCACATGGTTCTTCAGGTCAGTGATGTTTATCCCTCAAAATTCATTTATGTGCAAGAATACTTTGGAGTTTGTTTTTTAAAATGTTAATGTCCTTTAACATTTTATTTTTAAATTTTCTTTATATATGTATTTTATTAAATTTTTTTCATGCACTATATTTTGATCATGGGATCATGGGTTTTCCCTCTCCTAATTCCTTCCAGATCCTTCCCACCTTCCACCAATTTTCTCTCTCTCTCTCTCTCTAAAAAGCAAACAAAAACAAACAATAATAAAAACAAGAATCCCCCCCCTAAAAACCCAGAAATCAAAATAAGCAAGGAAATGATGAACAAGATAAAAAAAATGCCCAAACAGCCAGGTGGCGATGGCGCATGCCTTTAATCCCAGACTCAGGAGGGAGAGGCAGGTGGATCTGTGTGAGTTTGAGGTCAGTGGTCTACAGAGTGAGTTCCAGGACAGCCAGAGTTACCACAGAGAAACCCTGTCTTGGGGAAAAAAAAAAAAAAAAAAAAAAAAAAATGTCCAAACAAAGCACAACAAGACAAAAAGTCTACAAAAATATCTATTTTCTTTTTTTGAATTACATTTATTGATTTAGTTGTGTGTGTGTGTGTGTGTGTGTATGTGTGCAGACACACTTGCTACAGGGATGTGGAGATCAGAGGACAGCCTGCAGGAGTCTGTTCTCTCCTACCACGTGAGGCCTGAGGATAGACTCAAGCTGTCAGGTTTGGCAGCAATTATTACTTTAACCAGCTGAGCCTCCTCACTGGTCCTAGTTTCAAGTTTGAAAAAGAATAACATTGTCTAATTTCAACATTTTCTCAACTGTCCCTTTTTTAGGAAAGAGAAATAGGATGAAAAGGAGAGAAAGCAGGAGAAGTGGTCTCTCTTGGCAGCTCTTCTTCACGTTTCTTCTCGAGGTCTTCATTCACATTTCTAGTGGTCCTCTAGAACATGCTGAGAATAAAGGCCAGGCCTTTGAGAGAATGTGTCTTGACCCCTTTATTAATCAAGACCCTGCCCTCTCTTTTGGAATACCTTATGCTTGCTCCAGACACTGTGTTTACACTCAGTCTTGTGCAGTGCAAAGTGTGCTCACTGGCCCCAGCTTTGGAGTTGAGTTTAGATCTAACCAGAGGCTGACTCTTCTGTGGCTCACCCAGTGCCTATGCAAAGCATACACAGGGAGGGATACATGCTAAGTGTGGTGTGCTGGCAAGTTTGGGCTGGCTTTAAAGCAACTGGGCTAATGTTTAAATCTCCATACTCTTAGTCACTGTTGAGTTTGTTAGGTATAGGCTAATAGAAAGACCTGTGGAAGGTAAAATGTGATTTTGTGCACCTACCCTGTGATTTTGTTCAGCCCACAACAGACAGTAGGTAGCGATATCAGGCTTAATACTTTCTTAAATTCTGCCTTCTCCTTTCTGTTCCTTTTATTGTAGGTGCTTGTATATTAATTTAAAAGTGTAGATTTGGGCCAGTGAGGTAGCTCATCAGGTAAAGGTGTTTGATTCCCAGGATCCACATGATAGAAGGATAGAACCCAATCTTATGGGTTGCTTTCTGACTTCTACATGGGGACAATCTCATGTGCTTACCAACACACAGACACACACACACACCTCTGTACACACCACACATACACACATGCACACACACACATCTGTACACACCACACATACACACATGCACACACACACATATCTGTACACACCACACATACACACATGCACACACACATCTGTACACACCACACACACACACACATCTGTACACACCACACATACACACATGCACACACACACATCTGTACACACAACACATACACACATGCACACACACACATATCTGTACACACCACACATACACACATGCACACACACACACAATAAACAAATAAATAATATGTTTTAAAGTACAGACTGATTTGTTGTGCTTATGAAATGTATCCCAAGGTATGCCCCCTTTATTGTGAACTTGACACAGCTAGAGCATCCAGAAAGAGGAAAACCTCAACTGAGAAAATTACTCCACCAGCTTGGCGCATAGGAAAGCCTGTAAGGCATTTCCTTGATTAATGATTGATGGGGGAGGGCCAGCCCACTCTGGGCAGTGGTGCTCCTGGGCAGGTGGTCCTGGGTCTGTAAGAGAGCAGGCTGTACAAGCCATGGGGAGCAAGCCAGTGAGCAGAGTTCCTTGATGGTCTCTGCTGCAGTTCCGGGTTCCAGCCTTGAGTTCCTGCCCTGACTTCCCTCCATGATGGACTGTAAGTTGTAAGATGAAATAAGCCCTTTCCTTCCTAAGTGGCTGTTGGTCATGTTCTTTATCACATCGATAGAAACCTTACTAAGACACGATCTAACAACATTTTAAATTTAAAAATATTTATTTCATGTGTCTATGTGGTGTGTAGGCATGTGTGTGTGTGTGTGCGCGTATGTGTGCGTATGTCTGTATGTGTGGTGTGTAGGTGTGTGTGTAGACATTTATGTGAGTGTATGTAGTGTGTAGATGTGTGTGTGTGTTTGTGTGGTATGTAGGCATGTGCATATGTAGGCATGAATGTGTATGTGAATGTGGTATGTAGGGGTGTGTGTGTGTGTGATGTGTAGGTATGTGTGTGTGTGTATGGGTGTGTGTGCAGTGTGTAGGCATGTATGTGTAGTGTGTAGGCATGTGTGTATGGTGTGTAGACATTTATGTGTGTATATGTAGTGTGTAGACGTGTGTGTGCGTGGTGTGTAGGCGTGTGTGTGGCATGAGGCATATAAGCATGACTTGGGAGAACTGTCTTTTTCCTTCTGCATGTGGGTTCCAAGCATTGAACTCAGTTTGTCAGGCTCAGTGCTCTGCTGAGTCATCTCTTTGGCCTAAAATTTTTAGCAACAGTTTCCTAGGTATATATGAAGTACTGTGATTGGGCCTATGAGGAATATCAATAAATGAATAACTAGACCACTCCTTGCTTTCTAGAAGTTTACAATAAACAAACAGGCAGGCTCCTACTCACTAGGAACTTCTGACACACCGTGATTAATAGGGAGATAAGTAAATCATTACACACACCATAATTTGAAGCATTTGAAGATTTCTCAGGATCAAATATATACATCTTGGATAAAAATGTGAAGAAATAGCATGAGATTTTGTAAAAGCCTACACATCCATCCTAGTTAACTAGCCTCCAGGACCTGTTGGGGGTGTGGAATCTGTTTCAGGAACGGCTGTGATACGAGATTTAACCTGGAGATAGGAGGAAGGGGGAGGGAGAAAAAGTGGGTTGATCATTTTGAGAAGACATTAAATTATCTTTTGACACCAGCTGTATCTTTTTTATAACAGAAAATGGAAACAACTCTGTCCTTGACCTTCAGAAAGAAATTGACTTACCTAGCTTAACTATTCAAACAAACAACTGTGTACTCTCTTCAATTCCTGTGATGATTTTGATTTACTGTAAATGATGGAATTTAATGAACTAAATTATGCTATTTAAATGCATTTTGTGAATGGCGCTGTAGTTTGTTACAAAGCATTATGTCTATGCTAAATTGTGCTGTAAACGATATGGTACGGAACATATGTGCTGTCCTCATAATTTAACTGTTGTTCTGCAGTGCCTTCTTGCTAGGGCGCACTGAGGAAGGAACCTTTATTTACCTGGTGAAATGAAGGTGATATCTCAGCAAATCACTAGGTCTTGCTGACCTTGGCAGAATTACAGTGCTAATATTTTCACATGGATGAACTCTTCTCAAACAATTTCTCTAATGTATATGGCAGAAATAGGCTTTCCATTATAACTGGGTATATATGGTAGATCTTCTCTTTCTATTTTTCCCCTTCAACAAACATTTACTGCAGTCATTGCAAGGATAATTCCACCTCCGCTGAGGTTCACTTCTGCTCCTGGCTTCTCAGCTAACCAATAATAGAATACAGAGGTTTGTCCTGTAGGGATGCTGGTGGCCTTTCCAAAAGGACCCGAGTCAAACAGTCCCACTTTACTTCTTTCTAGACCATTCAAAAAATTAAAAAATAGAATACTCAGGCCAAAGTACCGCTTTATTTTGGACACAAGCTACATTGAATTCATTTAGGGGCAGATGGGCTTTCTAGCGGAATCTAGCTTGTCCAACTTGCTTACGTGGGAAATTTATTTTTATTATTGTTGCTATTGTTTTGCTTTTTAGTTCCTAGAGACTGGGCCTCTCTCTGTGGGCCTGGCTATTCTGGAATTCACTACTTAGATCAGGTTGCATGTAAAATTATAACATGAAATAGTTTGTGCTTTCTGTGAATTGGCTTTTGTTGAGCAAGGTAGAACATACCCAGTTATTTTTTACAAAACTACCAGTTAGATTTGTATGAATAAAGGGAGAGATGGCCATATTCTTTTCACAGTAAGGAAGCATTAGGCACAAAAAAGAAAAAAAAATCTCCAATAACAAGTATAACTAAAAATATTTTATTTTTATTTAGTATTTTATTGTGGGTAGTGTGGCACATGCATGTGGATGAGAAGGGCAGAGGACAATCTGTGGGAATGGGTTCTCTTGTCCTTGTACCCTGTGGATCCCAGAGATAGAACTCAGGTCCTCAGGCTGAGAGACAATCGTTCTCACCCACTGTTTCATCTTGCTGGACTAAGTGTAATTTTAAAAAAAATTAAAAATCAGTTTACAAGTTTATTGCTAGGGGACCAGAGAGGTGAACACAAGTAAGGGCAGTTGCCACCAAGCCTGATAATGGTCTGCGTTCTATCCCTTGAAGCCACATGGTAGAAGGAAAGAACTGATTCTTGAGAGTTATTCTCATACCTCCACATGCACACACCTACCCACACATAGATAAATAAGTGAAATCAGTTAAAAAAAAAAAGTTTATGGCTAGAGGGAAATCCACCCAATAGCAAAACTCTACTCTTGGATGGGAGATAAAGAAGCATGGGTTTCTGGAGGCAACAATAAGTGGGGGTTCAGGAAGAGTTGACTGACACTTCTGTATTCCTTATCAGTGCTGCTGCCTTCATGCTCTATGGACACAGATCAAACCAGATCATCTGGAGACTCTGGTCTTGGATGTTTATAATCAGTGACTTTGTCCTAGCTAAGGTAGTGGTAACACAGTACTGTAGATTGGGCAATTTACCCAGCAGATACTTTCTCACAGTTCTAGAAGCCAGAAGTCCAAGATTAGGGTGCTGATGGATGCGACTGGTTGCTAATGAGGCCCTTTCCTGCCATCTTGCTATATGTCCATATGTCCTTTCTTGTATGCTCATCCATGGATCTACAGAGAGCGAGCTCTCCGGTGCCTCTTCTTGTAAAGACACTAATCCTATCATATGAGTGTCCCACTCTTATTTAACCCTGATTAGCTCCTTATCATCCCTGTCTTCAAATGCAGTCAGAGTGGGGGTTATAACTTCAACATGCAAATTTGGTAACATAGGAAAAGAAAATTCAGTCCCCAGAAATCTCAGTGAATGGCAAGTCAAGTGATTTACTTCATTTCTCTTCTCTGTACGTGGGAGCTCATGCCTCATGTTGCTTGATGAGGTTAACAGTTGTGATGGGTAACCTTGGTTGTCGATCTAACCACATCTGCAATCAACTGAAACCTAAGCTACTGGGCACTCCAGTGAGAGATTTTCTTGATCAGATTATTTGAATAGGTAAGACCCACCCTAAAGGTGAGTGGCACTTTCTGGTAGCAGTCCAGATAAACCGACAGGATTTTCAGGGGCAGGCTGGTTTTTTTTTGTTGTTCTTTTTTTTTACCTGCTAGCCCTCACTCTTACTGGCAAGCCCATTTACCATGGCTGCTACAGTATCCCTTCAGTGATATTAGAACCAGCTTCTTTGGGCTGCCGACATAGACTGAAGACCAGTAGCTCCCCAGGAATCGTTCTATCAGCTCTGTTCCTTTAGCAAACCCTGACTAATATGGCAGCGTATCAAGTGAAACCATGAATGTTAACTCAGAGAATTTTTTTTTTTAGATTAAAAAATTATTTTTATTTGTGTGTGTGTATGTTGTACTTGTATGTGTGGGTATATGCATATAACTTTGGATGTCCAAGATGACCTAGAAGATGACATCAGATCTCCTGGAACTAATGTTACAGTTAGCTATGAGATGCCATGTGGGTGTTGGGAATTGAACCCAGGTCCATTGGGAAAACAAGTGCTCTTATACACTGAGCCATTTCTCCAGCACCATTTCTAAAACGTTTAAAGTACAATATGGAGGTGGCTCAGCAGGTAAAGGCATGTGCTCTACGAGCCAGGTAACCTGACTTCTATCTTTGGAACTCATAGTAAGAGAAAACTGCTTCCTGAAAGTTACCCTTTGCCTCCACAACTGTGCTTGTGAACACACATGTGCACATGTATACACACACACATACACAGAGAGAGAGAGAGAGAGAGAGAGAGAGAGAGAGAGAGAGGGAGGGAGGGAGGGAGGGAGGGAGGAGGAGAGAGAGAGAGATAAAGAAGAACCAAAAAATGTTGATTTTTTACATAGTGACTTAAAATATTTGACAACTAAGAGTCCATAACAAGCCTATCTTCTAGTAAGAAGTTGGAGTTCAATTTTTTTTTTTTTCTTGATACACAGTTTTGTATAGCTCAGGCTTGCCTGGAACTTGAGAACCTCCTGCTTCAGCCTTAAGCAACTGCTGAGATTACAGGCAGGTGTCCCTGTCACCACATCAAACACTGATAACGTTTTTGAAGTGAGTTTATTTTATTTTATTTTATTTCTTATCAAATGCATGAAAGGTTAAGAGATGGAATCTAGAAAGGTTAGGTCTCTAACTGAACTGTAAAAGGGAATCATAATATAGGCAATGGACAGAGAAAATTCAGCCAGTGGGAGGACCTTCTCAGTCTAATGAGATTACCTTTGAATGTAGCAACTTTGAATCAGGTGTATGCAAATGACTTGTTAATTTTGATGAGTTGCTGCAAGGAAAGAGTGTCTTTCTGTCTTTTTTCTGGGCTGTATTTGGCATTTTCATCAGTGATTCATAATCTCTCTCTCAGGAATAAATGCTACAACTAGTGTTTTTAAATATTGTGGGTCAGTGAGATGGCTGGTAAAGGCGCTTGCTGAATGAGCCTGAATCCAATTCCCAGAACCCACACTAGAAGGGAGAACAAACTCCTGGACATTTTCTTCTGACTTCCATGTGTGTATCATGGCACATGTGTGTCTGCCTGTGCACACATTCACACATACATTTCTTAAAATTGAAAATATTGTAATGGCAAATAAAAATTTTTAAAGTCTGATCTTGGAGCTTATCTATTTGCTTTGTTTTTAAAACACTTTGTTTTGTTTCTGAGACAGGGTTTCTGTATACCTGTGGCTGTCCTGGAACTCATTCTGAAGACCAAGCTGGCCTTGAAACTCAGAGATCTTCCTGCCTTTGCCTCCTGAATGCTAGGATTAAAGGCATTGCACACTATGCCTGGCAGTTTAAAATAGTTTTGTTGTGGTTTTGGTTTTTTGAGATAGGGTTTCTTTGTTGTAACTCTGGCTGTCATGGAATTCACTCTGTAGACCAGGCTGGCCTTGAACTCACAGAGATCGGTCTACTTCGGCCTCCCAAGTGTAAAATAGCTTTAAAAGATTTTTAAATTTTTATTTTTATTCATATGGGCACATGAGTGCAGTTGCCCTTGGAGGCCAGATGGTGTTGGATCCCCCTGGAGAAGGAATTATGGCTAGTTGTGAGCCACCATGTGTGTGCTGGGAACTGAACTCAGGTTCTCTGCAAGACCAGCAAGAGCTCTTAACTGCTGAGCCATCTCGATAGCCCATGCTTTTTTGTTTTTTTTTTCTTTTTCTTTTTTTAATTTTAGTGACATACAGATCTGCTCAAGAGTAGGAGCCATATGACTCTTATCAGAAACATGGAAGTGTTTTGTAGTATAGTGTACAACTGAAGGATTGAGATGGTCTATGAAAGTCACTGACACCTGGAGGAGACCTTAACTCCGATTGGATGCCATGACTGGGTGTGAATGGGGCAAACAGGATTTTCTGCAAGAACAACATGAAATTATAATGCTGTAGATTCTATATTTTTATGAATGCCATAAACATAGACTGTTGGCTGATTATTCTAGCACAGTATTGGGCTGACATGCAGCTAAAATGGCAGTTAGTAAAGTGACATGCATTGCTGCCTCCTCCTCCCCTCCCCGTTCTGTTTTGTTTTTTCTGAGACAGTTTCATGAAGCTCAGACTGGGTTTGAACCTGATGAAATCAAGGGTGACCTTGAACTCCTGATCTTCTGGCCTCTGCATCCTTCCGGCTGAGAATTCAGGCACAAGCTACACCTGGCCTAACGTGTCATAAATTCCTGAGATGGGTCCTTATAATCAGAATGATACACTCAAAGATAACAAAACCAAGAAACACTAAAGGGTGTGTTTAAAGTCACTGAGGAAATTACTGATGGACCTGAACTGACCTCCCATTAGTTCAACATTTCCTACATACAAGAAAGGGAGCAAGGGTTGTCATCCCAGGGGAGGGCTGAGTAAGGCAAAGGAGGTCTCAGGAGTGACAAGCCAAGCATTAGGCTCACAGCACAGGATCAGCTGAATGCGGAGACAATGTTAAATGGTGGGCCTCTTTAAAAAAATATTTTTATTTATTATGACTGTGTGGGTGTATGAGCATGGAGGCCTGAGGAGGGGAATCTGAGGGAGTTGTTTTTTAACTCCTACCATGTGGGTTCCAGGAACCAAACCTAGGCTGGCAGGCTCAGCAGCAAGTGCCCTTACCTGCTGGGCCGTTTTACCCACCCCTATTTCTGAGGTTTTGAAAACTCAAGAAGCTGTGACTCAATCTAAGATGTTTCAGTATTATCCCAATTACTCAAGTGTTAGCAGACCAGGAGTAAATACAGCCCAGGAGTACACCAGGCGCAAATATAGATGATTTAGGTGGAATCCTTGTGCACAAATTTAGCTATAAATCTGGGACTGAGTAGGGAATGAGCCACAGACCTTCAGCACCCTTGTCCTCTGCTGCCCTGGCATTCTCTGCTCTGGGACTTTGTCATATGACTCCCAGCCAGTTTGGGTTGCTCAGGAGCTCACCTCATTTACTTTCCCTCTTCTCAGAGACCCACGTTTTATTCTTCTTATTGTACAATACCTGAAGGTTATTATTGTTATTATTATACATTAGTCTAGATTTTAAAGCTACTCTGTCTTGGCCAATGATGACATCCTAAACGTAAGGATATATTAGGATTCTCAAGTGAGAGGAATGGCTTCCAACTTTCTATTCATATGCCCTAAAAATATTTAGTCTATGATATTTAAAGGCATTTGTGTAAACAATTGAAATCTTTCTTTGGGGAAATTAAAACAACAAGACTTGATTGCATAGCATGACTTTGTATTCTGCAGATGTTAATATTTAATCATATGCAGAGCCATTTAGCTTAAGTGCATTAATGTAACTCATTTAAAAGAGGCCGGTAATTGTCTGTTAACTCCCAGTCTGGACGGTATCTGCTCTGCCCTGCTGGTAAGGCCAGAGGGGGCTCTTCTATTGGCACCCACAGAGATTGCTCTGATCTGTTGAAAATCCTGTTAAAATCTAATTACTTAGGAGAATCAGCCAGGGAATATCTAATGAGCTCAAGGAAACCCACTGGAAGGAATTCAGAGCTACTAGCAACGGAAACGTCCTGTCTTTCCATTACAGCAGCGTCACAGGAATGCAATCACTGTCTTATAAAGTGTGGTTCTTGTTTGTTACAGTTGTGTGTCACAGCTTTTCTTGGTCAGTGAAAATAGCTTAGTTTCTTATGGAGGTGAAATGATGAGGTGATGTTTAAGTACAGTTCATTTCCTGATAAGTATTTGACTCTCAGCATCAGATGCTTAAAGAAATACACACTGTGTCTAACAAAACCAGTGTGCAGGAAAAGAGTGCAAACACTGTGACCCTAAAATTTTGAATTACTAATCTAGAATGAAAACATGCTTGTAAAGAAACTCTGAAAACACGATTTTCTACAATCCCCTTAAAATATTGCCAAACAAATTGATATATCAAGAAGACAACTCACCTTACTGCTTTGGTGAATATTGCTGTGAGAATCTTTGTATGACTTACATTTCCTTCTCTTTAGAGATTAGTAGTGCCTTTCTTTCTCTGTAGCTAACCCAGCCTGGTATTTTCCCACAGTTGGCGTTCCACTTCTGTGTGCTTAGGACTGTTTCAGAGCCTCAGTTTGTATTTCTATACAATGGGGCGGTTAATTGCTACATACAGTGCTGTGTGCAGTGGGCTGTGAGGATTCTGTGAAGAAAAGCATGCAAAATGCTTAGCAGTGTCTTCCATGCTGTAGGAGCTCAAGAAATGATAGTTATTTTCAAAGACTAATTAAAATTTGGAATATGAAAGAATTGTGAAACCTAAGATTCATTAAAACTAATGTAGGGTGAATTTCTATTATCCTAATGTACTTCCATCATGATGTTCATATGAAATTTGTTGAAAAAATTAAAATGGACCTATTTTTAGTAACATGTCTGTGAACTTCATTCCAAAAGTTTATCAAGTTTTTAGTCAATATATCATTTTATAACATGGATTGATGTTAGCTGACGACACCAGAAACAAAATATGGTTTGGTGATGCATTACCTAGAAAAATCCCTGTCTTTGTGATAAATTATTATTGGAATATTATATAAGATTTTAATGATTGAGGAGGAGAAAGACTATTACATATTATTTCAACAATTAACAATGTAACTATTATTTAAAATTATTATCTGGTCTATGGAAACTTGGCAGTTGAAATTCTCATCTTAATGTTGCTTTTATTTTCTGTTGTTTGGTTACTATCGAAGTTAGACTTTTCTCTTTTGCCTAAAATATAGATGGGAACTGTTTCAGATCAGACTATCTTGAGGTCAGTGTACAGGTTCCCTTACTACAGTAATAATACTCATTATAATTAGGCAAGGAAGTACTTTGTATAATTAAATTCTCTTTTTTGGGTAACTCAGTTCATATAACAGCTTTATGAAGTAGATATGCTATAGAGCATCATAGAAAATTACAGAGAATATAGAGTTTTTGTACAGATGCAACTTTATTACATTTCTAGTATTAAAAAACCGCACAGATAAGTTATAACCTGCACTAGGATATTTCAACAAAATCATACTTGCTTGCTATAACTTGCTAACATTTTGTTAATTTGACAATTCTCTTAAACTGAATTTTCCCTAAAGTGTTTGATTGAGATAATTGTCCTGTTTTGTAGAGAGATATTAGAATTAAATGAACTTACAGTGACTGTAATTGTTTTTTGTTTCCAAGACAGGGTTTCTCTGTGTAGCTCTGGCTGTCCTGCAACTTGCCCTGTAGATCAGACTGGCCTCAAACTCAGAGATTCACCTGCCTTTGCCTCCTGAGTGATGAGATTAAAGGCAGGAGCCACCACTGCCTGGCTTAAAAATTTTACATATAATAAGTGTTTAAATTTATTTTATCTACAGAAAGATTTTTTAAAGATTGTTTGTTTTTATTTTATGTACACGAGTGTTTGCCTGCAGGTACTATTGTGTAGCACCTGTGTGCCTGGTGCTCATGGAAGCCAGAGAGGGCGTTAGTTAGATCTGGAACTGGGATAACTGTGTATAGCCCTGTGGTGCTGGACTACAGCTTGGTCCTTCATAAGGGCATTAAGCACTTTGAACCGCTGAGCCATCTCTATAGCCCCTAGCAGTATGAGTTAAAACTTAAAAAAAAATAACTTACTCATGTGTGTGAGTGAGTGTGTAGGGTGGGCGAGGCACAGTGCACCTGAGGAGGTCAGAGGACAACTTTTGAGAGTTAGTTCTCTCCTCCTGCATATGGGTTCTGGGATCAAAGTTAGGTGGTCAGGCTTGGTTTATGTGCCTTTATCTGAGGAGCCATCTCACTAACCTCTGTTCTGTTTCTGAGTCTGTTTTGGTCTCATATAGGCCAGGCAGGCCTTGAACTCAGAGGCAAAGATGACTTTGAACTTCTGAGGCTTTCAAATGCTGGAATTATAGGCCTGTACCCCCATGCCAACCGAGGAGAAGTAAGCCATGAGAGCTCCCCATTAATGAATGGGATTAACACCCTTTCAAAAGAGGCTTTACCCCGACTCCCACAAAACCCTACAAAAACCAAACCAACTAACAAACAACAAAAACAACAAAATAAATCACGAAAAATCTAAGACATAGTTGAAACTAGAAAAACATTTAGTTTTCTAACCTGCATTCTGTCCTTCCTTCTCCTAAAATTCCCTTTTCTGTTCCCCTTAAGTACGTACTCTAAAAATGTCCTCGATAGTTAAAACGTAAAGTCCACAGGGAAGCTCCACGGCTTCAGAACGGCTATCCCAACTGGAAGAAATTCATTGAGACCTATAGACTTTGGGTCTGGGCAAGTGCTTGTTTGCCTGACTCTATTGATCCACCTGCATGATTTTTTTATTTGCAAGTTTTTAACGAAACAGTGAGTTAAGTGGAGGTGAGGTGTCGGGGGCCTGGGGTGGGAGAGCACCTCAGAGAGACATCTGGCCCTGCTCCCAAGGACTTGATGATCTAGCCCTTTCGATTTTAAACATTGTACAGTTGTGCAGTGTGAGGATCCAGCAGTCAGGTACCATTCAGGAAGCAGAGGGTGGGCCCTCCTTGACCACATGCTGAGTCTGTTGGTGCCTGGATTCCAGATTTTTCCAGCCTGAACTTTGAGTAAGTCTGTCACTTGTAAATTACTCAGTCTCAGGTGTTCTGTTACTGCAGCACCAACAGGTAAGAGCAGGGATGTAGGTGTGCAAAACAAGACAGACAAGGAGAAGAATTAACACAGTCATTATTAAAGCTAATATTTTGATACAGGGTCATGAAACCGTTAACTCAGCCTAAATCCTTGATAAAATGCTTGGACTGCTATGTATAAAATTACTGGTTAATCCTGGCTGTGCTGGGGAATTCATATACATAACATGAGTAAGTGAACAGAAAACAAATGTAAATGTATAAATTAAGAAATAACAGAAAACATCACATTGACAACAAAAGTAAAATCGGTCACAAAAAGGTAGACTTATGCCTTCTTCGGTGTTTTCCCAAAGTTAAACTCCTCTTCAGAAAACTGCATATGTCAGACCCCTTGTAAATTATGCGGCCCTGTGTCCTGCCCTTCCACCTCTCCATGGCTTTGCCTGGAACAAGGTATAACAAAATGATGTGGCTAAAAACCCTACTCCTCTATGGGTTTACATTTCTGTGTTGAAGTGTTCATGGTAACCTGACACAAAGTCCAGTCCTGGGTCTACTGAACTTCCTGTTTGAAAATGGACACTATGTTTTCCAAGGAAACTCGATGTTGATGAGGATCAGAAGAGATTTAGACTATTTGGAATACCTGTCCTCTGATTATTATTTTTCTTACACAAAGGAAGCTTCATATGACCTAATCTGGTGTTTTTCTTCTTGGGCAAAAATATGATCAAGGTTCTCCAAATCACCGCAGCTTCAAATATTTTGGTAACATCACTGTTTTCTAGATTTATCTCTACCTTCTTATCTGTTTCACCTTGATTGCTGATTGGGCCTTGTTCTCTCCAGTCAGTGGTATTTTATTACCAAAAAATTAATTACATAATATACCTGTCACTCCAAATACTAAATCACATGCTTTTCAGTGTCAATGAGCGTAGGGTCCAATAGGACAGTTGTAGCAAGCTGTGTTACATGAATTCTTTAAGGACTTTTATGTTCCAGGGAAAAGTGGATAGTGGTGTTTAATTTTCAAATTTAGCTGATGTTTAAAACAATATCAGTTTCTTTCAGTATTAGAAAGTACAAATGTGACTAGTTTTTATTATTGTTCACAACCTGGAAGATTTCATTAGATTGCAATTTGAAATTATTGCTGTGTTTACTCTGCAAACTAAAACTTCAAGCCCTATTACACTCATCCTGATTTATTCTGCTAATAATGCTCTGGAAGTTGAATAATCCTTGAAGCTACAGCTAAAACAGAATTACATTTCTCTAGAAATTTATTATTATTATTATTGTCATTATTAGTACATATCTGTATTTTCTTATTTACTTATTTTGTTGGGGGAATGTATGTCATAGCACATGTGCAGAGGTCAAAGGACATCTTGCAGGATTATTTCTTTCCTACTACATGAGTCCCAGGCACCAAACTCAGGTTCTCAAACATGGCAACCAATACCTTTATCTACTGAACTAGCTCACTAGCTCAGGAGATTTCTTATTTCATTACCAAAGAAAATGCAGTATTGTAAAAGGGTTTTTGTTTGTTTGTTTTCCTAGAAAGGCTAAAATATATACTTCTTTTATTTTTTAAATATAAAGCAATTGCATTAAATGAGCTAAGCACTTAAAGGTAAGGCCCCAGCTGTCCTGTTTTACATTATTTAATTTGCCTGCTCTGTGCCTGCCCAGATGGTTTAAAGAGGGAAGAGGCTTGACTCTATGCAAAGGGCAGAGGCCTCTGCAGCTACTGGCCAGCCAGACTAGGAGTCCTGAGCAGGCAACTCAACTAGTGCTTCTGGAGTGTCACTGTGACAAAGTTGTCATTGCTTGACGGCAAAATGAGGGAAAATAAGGATGACAGACACTTTCTGTGAAGCTACATTTATTGGATTGAAAGAATATGGTTTCTTTCTGCTTTTCATTTTTCTTTTTAATACAGCCACTCTTTTATGAATTGTAATAAATGATGTTCCCAGTGCTTCTATCGGCCAAGAAACAACAGGCAAGCAACCCTGGGTAGCCCCCCAAAATCTTCTGAAATGTTCTTGAAACCTAAAAGTCTTGGATACACCCATTACTGCTATATACCTGCTCTCTTGCCAGTTGAGTGGACAGTGATGATTCTTACCTTGTCAGATTAGGGCAAAGGTTAAACAAGGCCCACGAGTGGAAATGCCCAGGATTGTCCTTGATCCTTATATCTACTGCTAGCATCCATCAGTTTAATCTGAACTTCTGGTACCGGCTTCAAGGTTGTGTGTGTGTACTCAAGTACCGTGGTGTGTGATTAGCAGTCAGAAGTCAACTTTCAGAAATAGATTCTTTTTACCATGTGGGGCCAGGGAATTGAACTCAGGTAGTCAGGCTTGGCAGCAAGCTCCTTTACCTGCTTAACCATCTCATCATCCCTGTTCACTCTTTTCATTGTGGAGAGGAAGACAGTAAATGCAGACCTAGGCTCTACTTGGCACATAGTAGATGACAAATTATTTTTGTCTGTGGCAGCAGTTCACAACCTGTGGGTCTCAACCCCTTTGGGAGACTAATGACCTTTTCACAGGGTCACCTAAGACCATCTGCACATCAGATATTTACATTATGATCTATAACAGTAGCAACATTACAGTTATGAAGTAGCAACAAACATAATTTTATGGTGGGGTCATCACAACACGAGGAACTGTATTAAAGGGTTGCAGCGTTAGGAAGGTTGAGAACCACTGGTCTGTGGGATCCTAAAATGGAAGAGCAGATGGTTAGGAGTTAGGAGAGTTAGGAGTAATAGAATGAATTCTAGATATTAGTGCATTGATGGCAACTGAAATCAGGGAAGCAAGGAGTGGAAGGACCTAAACAGAGTGGAATTAGCCCATGGGACCTGCTGTCTTCCCAGCAAGCAGACACAGGAAGCCCCAGGGTCCATGAAATCCCACAGCTTCCTTTCAGCAGTTCGCATCATGCTCCCCATAACTTTTGAACTATTCATCTTAGATGAAAATCTTTGTATGCTCCTTCTTAAATGCTTACTTCCTGAGACAAAATCTCCTTTCTTGTGACATCGTGTCCACGTTGGGTGCTGTTGGCACTAGAATGATTTCCCAGGTTCACAACTGTGCTGCAATTGATAACAGTCTAAGAGGTCCCTGAGTCTAGTGGGCTTCTTCCCCTGTAAGAACAGCCGGCCATCAGGGAAGGGTGCCTTACCTGACAGCACGTAGCTCACGCAGAGGCGCATGGAGAAGTAAGGGAATAAGAGCCTAGTCAGCCAGAACCAGTGAGCCAGTCTGGCATTGGAGGGTTGGTAGATGCTGTAGCCAGCTCACCCTCGCATCCAGCAGTGAGGGTGTTTCTCTTACTCCTGTCTGAGAGGACTGAAAAGCCTGTTCACAGTCTGGCCTTTGTTACCAGCCATGTGGCTGTTGATAAGACTGGTCTGTGTTTATGGTATTCTCTTCCCATTTCATCCCAAGGGATAAAGTACATAACAAACCCATTCTTAGGTGTGGTTCTAGTTTGTTTATTTGCATAATTTTAAAGTTTTCTTGGTTCAAGTTTAATTCCTGGTTTAGTTCTCATTGGAAGGGGCCTTGACTGAACTCTGAAGTTGTCTTTGAATATCAACTTCATTGTCTGTAGTTCTGTGATCTCTTTGTAGGCCTCCCTTCCTAGCTCCCAGGAGACGCATACCATATTTATGCAGTCACCACTTTCATGGAGGGAAGGAAGACAGTTTAATGCATCAATAAACCACTGATGGGAAATGTAACTTCTTTAGACCTGTACTACCTTGGTTTCAGTTGCTACTATTTATAACCAAAAACAACTTGAAGAAAAAAGCATATATCTCTCATAGTATCTCTCATAGTGGGCTGGGCCCTTCTACATCAAGTAGTAATCAAGAAAATACCTCATAGACAAGCCCACAAGACAATTTGTGGGCAGCAATTTCTCAATTAGGGGCCCTCTCCCCAGGTGTGTCAGGTTGATAACCACAGTTAGCCGTCACAAAAATCCACCATTTACTTCTAATTTCAGTGTAAGGGATAGCCTTTCTTTCTTATGCTTTTGTCCTCTTCCTGTCTCAGGGCGTTTGAGTTTGGCATGTCCATGAAATTCAGTGATAGCTAATCTAGCATGTATGTGGCCCTGAGTTTGATCCCTAGCTCTATAAATGAACAAATAAATGACCCAGGTTCTATTTCTGGTTTTGCCACTTGCTTACTGTGTAAACTTGAGCAAATGATTTCCCCCTTCTGTGCTCAGCTTCCCCGTCTGGGGATCGGGCTTGTCTACATGGCCTCTACATGCCTCTTTGTTTCTAACTCCCATATCTGAAGCCGGAAAGCCACAGCACTGAGGTTTGTCTTTCATATACAACACGCCATCTTTCCTTTCTTAGTGATAAATTATGATGTGGATATTAACTATTAATGATTTAGGAAAGAAATAACATTATTCAACAATTAACAGTATAATTATGATTTTAAATGATTATCTGAGTTGGAAGGAAATTGTTATCTGGTTTACTAAACTCAAGAAAAATTTGCCTCTCAGGTGCTCAGTACTGGCTTCTTCTAGAAAGGAGAATGATTTTTGTACCTCAGTTTCCCTGAAGGTAATACTGATTTTTTTTTCTTTTTTCACACTTCCTATTGTGTTAGTGAGGCTATTTCTTCAAGAAATTAAATGAAGAAATGAAAACTCATTCAAACCAGCTTCAGTAAAGTTTTCCCAAGGAGTGCTAGCCCCAAGTCTAGATGGCTTGGTGGCCTGGAACAAGGTATTTCTCTGTTGCTCAGGTAGATGCTATTCCAAATGCCCAGAACTCAGCGCACTGCATGGCAGCAGTTCTTGTCAGTGAGCTTCTCCAGTGGTGACCTTCCAGGCTGTGATTTCAGGTTGCAAGTCCACACCCTCTTCTAGCTTGTCTTCTCAAGCCCCCCAGAGACTTCTACTGAACCCTCTGCTCTCAGCCAGCCAAGGGGAATAGCAATGGGGGAGATCACGGAGGATCAGGACATCACTGCCACTGGATAGAACTCAGTTAGATGTCTGAGAATCACAAGCTTGGAGCATGCCCAGAAGGAGGAGAAACAATGTGCTCCTAGCTCTCCCACAGACTCTCTGTCTCTTGGTTCTCCTGTGTCATTCTTCACCAGATTCTCTCCATGTGGAAATGCAAAAAATGTCTACAGGTGGCACCAACTAAAAGCATCTCAATTTAGCAATATGGAAGAGACCATCTTTCTTGTTAGCTTCAACAGAGAAGGCAGGTTCCAGATGAGGATGGAGGCCAGTGGAATGTATCTCTCCAGCTGGCCAGCTTAGAACATTTGCCCTCGAGTCACCCTTATCCAAACCATATCCATGAGTTACCCCAGAAAGGTTTCTGTTACCAAAACACAAGGTGATAAGACATAGAAGCGTAAGTCAAATAAACTGTTTCTTCTCCAACTTGCTTTTGGTCATAGTGTTTCATCACAGCAATACTAACCCTAACTAAGACACTATGATTAAGAAGACGGGGCTGCGGAAGGAGCTCAGTTGGTGGGGTGCTTTGCCTAGCATTCATGAAACCTTAGGTTCAATCCCTAGCATGCATAAACCTGGCCTGGTGAACACTTGTGGTTTCAGGATTTGGGGGGTGGAAACAGGAAGATCAGAAGTTCAAAGTCATCTCCAGGTACGTAGCCAATTTGAGGCAGAATTTTCTGTCCTTGATTGGGGAAGATGTCTTGGTTGAGTAGATACTCTGAAGCCTTCAAATCAGATGAAGGTATTTGTATAGAACTAGAAAAATTCACATGGAATAATGAGAAACCTTAAATACTCAAATAACTTTTTAAAAATATTATTTTTATTTTATGTGTATAGGTATTTTATCTCCATATATGTCTGTGTACCTATGTGTACATTGCCTGCAGAGGCCAGAATACAACGTTGGATCTTCTGGACCTGGAGTTATAGACCATTGTTTGTCATTATATGGGTGCTGGGAATCGAACCTCTATTAAGAGTGGCAAGTGCTCTTAACCAATAAGCCTTCTCTCTAGTCCTGCTCTAAGGATTTTTTTTTTAGACAGTAGATAGAGATTTGGTATAGTGACGTTTCCTTGGTGAATTCTTCACTGTGAACAGCAGAGGTAATGAAAAAATTTCCCTGATGGAAAGAATTTTTGTAATACAGGCAGGATGTATATGGGGCTAGAGCAATTAGAGAACATGATTTGGATCACATACAGCTGTTGGCTAAGCCTCAGTTGCAGAAGACAGTTTAACACCAGCATTGGGGCACAGACAGTTTTTTTCTGATACTGAGTTCATTTTGGCAGCTTGATCTTCTTTTTCTTTCTTTCTTTTTCTTATTTCTTTTCATTGTTGTTGTTTGGTTGGTTTATGGTTTTTGTTTTTTCTTGACAGGTTTTCTCTGAATAGCCCTGGGTATCCTGGAACTTGCTCTTTAGACCAGGATGGCCTTGAACTTAGGGATCCCCTGCTTCTGCCTCCAGAGTGCTGGGATTGAAGGTGCATACCACCACTGCCTGGCTAACATTTAGTTTTTAGGGAAAAGGTCTGGTTTGGTTTTTTTTGACCCTTTTAAGTATTAATTCCTGGTTTCAGCTTCCATACAATCTAATCTGAAGCCTAGACCTAGAAGGCATTAGCCTCCATCCAACCTAATCTGCAAAACTAAACCTATGTTTCAGCTTTCAAGAGTTCCTACTGACTGAGCTCACTCTGACTAGCTATCTTCTGAAAACCTCTTTTCACTCTAATCTGTATTGTGATCTTTGAATCATAAATTGTAAACTGCTTTTGACTCACCTTTCTCTCTGCTTATTCTAGATTGTTTCCACTCTTCTTTGCTTTTCCTTCTTACTCTCCAACTCCTTCTGAACTCTGAACAACTCCCTTTATGAACTGACTGCCTGTGAGCTGAGAGCCTCCTTTTATATCCTGAGAGGTGTATCCTCACTGTGACTCAATCTCAGATTTCACTCTGATGCGATCTCAGAGTTTGGGATTAAAGGTATCACTACCATTGCTTTCAGTGCATTTCATCTGGGTCACACAGGCCTTTGGATGTTCTCTCTTCCTAGCTATCACACAGGGCTTTCAATGTGATCTTTTGCTAGAGCAGCCATGATGCTAGATTAAAAGATTACATGTTCCTCCACAAGGGTAAGCACATCTATGAATGAGAGAAAAATGTCTAGTCTCTCAGGGTTAACATTATCATTTATTGAGATGAATTTGCCTACCGATTTTCTTTCTCCGTTATTAAAATGAATTAATTTATGAACTTGGTCAATAATATTAATTGAACAGATACTATGTGCTTGGTATTAGATGGATACGTGCTGAGAATAGTGACCAGCAAAGCCAGACAAAAACCTTTGTATAGTTCACTGTGGTAAACAGACAATAGTCAAATGACTATTATAGTCAAATGAAATATTCATGGTCATTTCAAAGGCCATCTGACCAAGTATTCTACAAGATTCTCCTTTAAGCCTAATAATCATCCAAAGATCATCCCCTGCCTCCAGGATTGTTGACTGTTTACATCTTTCTTGAGAGGCAGGGAGGGTAATGAGACCCTCACCTGAGTATCTAGCTTCAAACCACCTGTTGTAACTCTGTCCTAACTGGATGTAGCCTCGGGGCTGGAGTACAAAGGGCAAGGAGACTGAAGCACCGACATGAGGGGGGCTCCATGTGAGGCTGTGTGAAAATCATATCCCTGTTGGGCACAGATTTTCTAGAGAGGCCTTTTTGGGGGGAATACCGACACTCCAGTAAATAATCCCTTACCTATGCTGAACGAACTTTGGTGGAACTGTGCCTTGGTTTGTTGTTGGGACCTTAGGAGGAGGGGTAGAGATTGTGTCTCCCTCAGAAGGAGTTTTAGAAACACCAAGTAAAGAAGGGCAAGGAGTGAGGTGACATTTGATTTAAAACGAGTAGGAGGTAATTAGATGAAGAGGCGGGGAGAAGCATGCTCAAAGATCCTGTGGCAGGGAGAACAAGCTACACACAAAGAACTTGTAGAAGGGGATGTGGCACAGAGAAAATAAGGGTTGATGAAGCTTGAGAAATGGGCTGGGCCCTAAAGTTCAGGCTCATGGAGGCCATATTAAAGAGCTGGGCCTTTGTCTTTAGAACAGCTGGAAGTCACTAATGGATTTTCAGCATGTGGCAAGAGGAGATGTAGCTTTGGGAAGATTATTTCAAGGGCCTGGAGGGGAATGAGAGAAATCCAATTAGCAGGCAGTGGTGAATCTACACAAGAGTTGCTGCTGCTGCTGCTGTCTTGGACAGGGTAAGAGCAGTGAGGATAGGAGCAAGTATGTGTGTCAAATGAATGACAGCACTCTGTGCATTTGACTGAGTTGTTATGGTGAGGATGTGCCAGGGGCCTTGTTCAGTGAAGTACATAGCAGTTTCTGGTATCAGAACAAGACAAAATGAAATCACGTGACTCCCAATGTTAGTATATGAATGATCTGGGATTAGTGAAGAAAGGAAAGGGAATACTTTTTATGTTTGTTTGTTTTATGTGTATGTACACAGGTGTGCCATTACACAAGTACAGAGGACAACCCGTGGCAGCAGTTCTCTCCTCCAACATGTGGGATCTGAGAACTGAACTCAGATCACCAGGTTTGGGAGTGAGCCCCTAACCTACTGAACTACCTCGATGGCCCAAGAAAAGTGAATTATGAAAGTGATCTTGAGTCACTTTAAAGTGACCTTCTTTAGTAAAAGACTATTTCTGAAGATTTTAGGGGATAACATATATATTTAATTCTAAGAAGTACTTATTATGGAGCACAAGAACTGATGTTTGTGCTTCAAATGGTTTTGTTCTTTTTAGATAAGAGTTTCTCACTCTTTAGCTAAGGCTGGCCTGTAACTCTCAGTGATTTGTCTTCCTCAGCCTCTCAGCCTTCCAAGTGCTGGCCATACAGGCATGAGCCACCAGGCCCAGCTGAAATTATTTCATTTAGTATCTAATTTGAGTGTCTTCGTAATTCTAAGAGATGAATGAGCAAGACAAAGATTATCATCTCTTATTTTCCAGTAGAGAAAATTGTGGCCATGTGAAACTTGACTCCATATTGTTAAATTCTAGACTTCGTACATTTCAGTAAGTTATATTCAATACAGAATTTTACTGTTTTTTGCCGGGATTAAACTTGAGCTAATTTGCTACAGGAATATTAAGACTATCTTGTTAAAATAGGGATGAGTCTATAGATAATGGGGGCTGAGGACATGCCTTACTCACTAAAGTGCATGCTGCGAAAGGTTTAGATTCCCAGCACCCATGAAATAAGGTGGATGTGTTTGTGTATACATGTAATCCCAGCACTGGGGAGGTAGAGGCAGGAGGATTGCTGGACAGCCAAATTGAGCTGCAAGTTTCATGAGAAAACCCGTTTCAAACATGAAAATCACATGACTCCCAATATATTGATTGCAGACATAAAGAAATCAAGCTGCCTCTCCCCGGGAAACATCTCTGCCACTGGTTATCTTCCATATAAGGTATTATGCAGGCTACTGGGAGAGAAAGTCGTCAGTAGTCTTTTCCCAGTGATAGGCACTGCCTGCTAGAATATTCATTTGCTTGGTAAGATATGCTTACTATGCAATAGTGGCACTACTGTTATGGAGCTAACCAGTGGCCTTCTGATTGGACTATAGGTCCTTTCCACAGGAGGGAAAGGGAATTCGTGCCTGGTATTGTGAACCCAATCAAAGGCCCTGGCTGGGGAGGTCATAGGCCCTAGTGAGGAGCCTATGATTGCTGTCTTGCTAAATGAACATATTGTCAATACTTTCTAAATATCTAGGTTTATAATCACAGAGTATGACCACAGATTAGTACTGCTTTCCACCTTAGTCAAGGAAACTTGCTTTTTATATAAATCCACAGACTCATAATACTCAAAGTTCTGAGAATAAACGACTATTTAATTCTCAGTCACAAGTAGGACATCCATTTCAACCTCCCCAAGGATCAGGGAACATTTCAAAAGAGATGGTGAAAAAAAAAAACCAAAACACAAAAAACGGGAGAGCCCAAGAATGAAGAGGATGCTCTGACATGGACATTTCACTAAGGAACTTACAGCAGCTGTAGTCACATGCACAAGACTAAGCCAGTCAACATTCTATCACGGATGCAGGAGGAGCTCATGAGACCCTACCTTTAGTTTTATATATATATATGGTGTTTGCTTTGAAAGGGAGATAATTTTGCATTGGTGAAGTCACTGCTAAGTTGTCCACGGTTCAATAAATAATCCCACACCCATAGTCATGCAAGCAACCCTAATTAAATTCAGTGGATCATTTAAAAGAAAGATGTGAAAGGAGAATGGGGATGTTCTAGGAAGAAGAAGGAGTTCAGAGGGAGTAGGAGGGCGATTAGATATACTCACCCATTGGGGGTGAGTATGATAAAAATATATGCAAGTATATATATATATATATATATATATATATATATATATTTTTTTTTTTTTTTTTTTTTTTTTAAAAAAGGCAGTCAGTCCAGGCAGTGGTGGTGCAAGCCCTAATCTCAGCACTCGGGAGATAGAGATAGGGCTGGT
The DNA here is from genome assembly GCA_026225945.1 of Cricetomys ansorgei. Taxonomy (NCBI): domain Eukaryota; kingdom Metazoa; phylum Chordata; class Mammalia; order Rodentia; family Nesomyidae; genus Cricetomys; species Cricetomys ansorgei. The sequence goes on along the minus strand of JAMJFZ010004314.1, from coordinate 591,639 downwards.
CTACAGGGTGAGTTCCAGGCAGCCAGAGTTACAACAGAGAGCCCTGTCTTGGAAAAATAAAATAAAAAGAGGGAGAGCTGGGCTAGAGAGATGGCTCAGCAGTTAAGAGCACTGGCTGCTCTTCCAGAGGACCTGGGTTCAATTCCCACATGGCAGCTTACAATTGTCTGTAACTCCAGTTCCAAGGGTTCTGACAGCCTCACACCAAAGCATATAAAATAAAATTAAATAAATTATTAAAAAAGAGGGCGATCTGCCTATGAGAGCTGTCATAAATGGCTATTCATAGGATGCTGCCTAAACAATGCATTTAAATAAAACTTAAACACTTATATAATCAAACAAGGTAGAGAGCAATTAAGAAGGACACCCCGTATCCACTTTTGTCCACCACACACATGTGTATACGTTCCCATGCTCCCCCACCACATATATCCCAATGAATATACAACTGCCCAAACTTAACAAATAAAAAGATAGTGATTGTGGTCATATATTCTTGAAATTATATATTATATTCCCTGTAAGAAAGATTTGGGTTTTCAGAAATGCTAAATAATTCACTCAGGCTGATTTTTTCGTTTTGTTTCATATTGTCAGTCAACTGGCTTTCCAGGCAGCCTCTTGCAGAAAAAATTACTGGCTTTCATTCAGAATTCTTAGATTCAGAAGTCCTATCTGGGTAGAAGTGACTGCCAAATGAAAGGACCAAGGCAGAGGAGCAGGAGACAAAGGGATCATCCTCCATGATGTCTGTCACCAGACAGTTCCTCCATTGCCTCTCCGTCCTGTCTGTGGTTCCAAAGGCAGATGCACCCCTGTGCTTGACAAAGGTGACTGCAGTTCACCAGCATCTGCTGCCTCCCAGGACCGACAAGAGTTTGGAAAGCTGCAGACCGTTCTGGTGATTGGAAAGCTGAAGCCCTACTATGGTGATTGAAAAGCTGCAGCCATGCTGCAAACTTACTGTGGTGGTTAGAAAGCTGCAGGCACACTGTAGACCTACTGTATTGGTTAGAAAGCTGCAAACCTACTGTGGTGACCTGGGTCAGTTAGTCTGTTAGCAGCTCAATCTGCTGCTATAGAAATTTACTTGTTTTCTGGGCTTTGTTTCCCAGACTTCGAAATTATGCTATCTGTGTGTATTCCTATGTGCACATTTAGGGGCGTGTTCTCATCTTCACTTGGTGTGCAATGCCCACTAGCGTTAACAGGAGCTGTATACATACTCCACTAAGCATTTACTTTGTACCCTTTAGTCTCCCGGGGGAGTGACCTAGACCTCTCTCTGGAGATCTTTGGAATTTCTTTTTTTGATTTGTTTTGTTTTGTTTTTGTTTTTGAGACAGGGTTTCATTATGTATCTCTGTCTGTCCTGGAAGTCACTATGTAGACCAGCGGTTCTCAACCTTCCTAATGCTGCAACCCTTTAATACAGTTCCTTATGTTGTGGTGACCCCCAACCATAAAATTATTTTTGTTGTTACTTCATAACTGTAATTTTGCTACTGTTATGAACCATAATATAAAGATTTGATATGCAGATGGTCACAGATGGTCTGTGAAAGGGTCATTTGTCCCCTAAAGGCATCATGACCCACAGGTTGAGAACCATAGATAGATCAATCTGGCTTCAGACTCACAGAGATTTGTCTGCCTCTGCCTCCCAAATGCTGAGATTAAAGACATGTGCCACTGTGCCACCATGCCCAGCTTTTGATTTTCAGAATTCCTTTGGCAAGTTTTTTGAGCATCTGATAGTTGGCTCATGGATGAGTCTTAAGAATAGCATAAAATAATTTTCTTATGCTTATTTACTAAACATGTTTTTCAGAATCTGCATATAATATTTATATGGTTATTTCATGAGATTTTCTAAACACCTTATTAGAGCTAATTGCTTTATTATTAAAACTATTTTAAGGGCATTATAAAATATATTAAAGCTATTAATCAACACTAAATGTGCTTCAATGTATGCACTGAAATAACATTTACTAAATTGCTACTAGTGCTAAGTTCCAGGCATACTAAGGGACAATTCTTGATTGAGAAGATTGTGCTAAAAGCCAGACAAGCTTTATATCACAGACAAGCTTTATACACAAAGGTGTAAAAGATAAAGACACAGAGTCCTGTGTACATAGTAGGAGTCAGAATAGCTGAAGGGAGTAGGAAAGGCTTCACATAATAGGATGCACCTACAGTCATTCTGCGGGAGCATGGAATTCATTTCAGAGTAGATGTTGAGGCACCTGACACTTTCTTGGCCTTCGTGTAAACTTGAGCACACACTAGCTGACAGCTGCAGTTCATGATGCTAGAGACAGAGCAATCGTAGCCAATAAGATGCAAGAACTTAGTTGAAAAAATTGCATTTATTTTGGGTTGAGAGATGTGGGAGTCAGAGGACAACGTTCAGGAATTGGTTTTTGCTTTCCATTTTGTGGGTTCCTGGGACTGAGCTGGTTTGTCAGGCTTGGTGGCAAGCTCTTTTACCCACTGGGCCAACTCACTGGCCCAGATAAATGACTTCTGTCCTTGTGGAGTTTTTATTAGTTTTTATAGACAGACTATAAGCAGACAGAAACGTAAGAAATCATATGGTGAAAAGTGGTCTTGAGAAAACGAACCCTAGCAAGTGCGGTTGGGGGAGCGGGGTGCATTATTGCCATAGAGTTTATTTAGCAGGATCAGGAAGGATTCTACCACACAGAGCTGTGGTAGAGAAAAACATTCCAGACAGAAGTGACAAGCACAGAGGCTCTGTGGTAGTAGTGTGTGCTAAACATTTTATCAACAGGGAGAAGGTTGGAGCTACCAGGCAGACATGGGGAGAACAGAAGGAGATGAAGACAGATTATGAATAGCCTTTTAGCCAAGGTAAGAATTTAGGGGCTGGGAATTTGTTCATACTATAATGCTTGCTAGCAACTGAGAAATTCCAAGTTCAATCCTTAGGACTGCATAAATAGGTCCCAGGGATATATACCTGTAGTCCCAGCTCTGAAGAGATAGGGCAGGAAGAGCAAATATTTCAGATAATCATAATATGAGACCAGCTTGTGGCATGTGAGACCCTGTCTCAGAACAAAGCAACAAACCAACAAACCCTAAAAAATGTGGTGGTAGGTGATACTGGGTGGCATGGTGGTAATGGGGTGGCATGGTGGTACACTTATAATTCCAGCATCATCTTTAGCTACACAAAAAGTTTGGGGCCAGTGTGGGCTACATGAAACTCTGTCTCCAAAAAAAAGGGAGGGGTTTCTATATATGAGATAAGATGTAATTAATATTTAACAAACTTCACTGAAATGGCTAATCTTGGTTGTCCACTTGACACACCTGGGAAGAGTGTGTGAGGCTCCCTCACCTGAGGAATTTTCTCCATCAGATTGGCCTGAGGGCATCTCAGTGGGGCATCTTCTTGGTTGTTGGTTGATGTAGGAGAGCGCAGCCCACTGTGGGCAGTACCACCTCTGGGAAGGTGGGCCTGGGCTATGTAAGAAAGGTAGCTGACCACGACTCTGGAGCAGACTGGTTTCTGCTTCGCGCTCCTGTTCTGCTTGTGTTCCTGCCCTGACTTCCCTCAATGACGGACTCTAACTTGTAAGGTGAAATAAACCCTTTCCTCTTCAGGTTGTTTTTGGTCAGTTTTATCACAGTAGCGGAAAGCAAACGAAAGCAGCCACCCTTTTAAAACATGCACAGTCCGGGGGTGGCTCAGTCACCCCTCTAAAACATGCATAATCTGGGGGTGGTTCAGCTACCCTTCTAAAACATGCATAGTCCGGGGGTGGCTGTGGACGTCAGTGTTGGCAGAGGAGCTGGGAGAAGGATGCTGATGGATTCCTGATGGAATCACAGTCAGGGTGGTCAGCTGTCATCGGAAATTACTACCCAACTCTCTCAACCCACTAAATCCATTCCTCCTTTATTTAAACCCTATGTCAGTTTGTCAGCTCATCTTCATCCTCCTCTGCCCATATTGCCTCTCTCCCGCTACCCCCACCCAAAGAACACACACTGCCCTGGTTTGTATGGTCTCTGCCTCAGCCTCCTGAGAGGTAAGGCTGCTCTATGTTCTCTGATATCACATCGTTTCCTCTCGCTCTTCAATCCACCTTCAACCCAAGCTCCCTCCCCTCCCCCTCATACCCTTCTTGCTCCTACATTTCCTTTTTCTACTCTGTATGTCTTTTACTCTCTTGCCATCAACTTAATACTAGGTATTGTCTTACTACGTTTTTATTTTCACTCACACCCATGATTACTGCTATTTTAGTGTATACAGTACTGTTAGTGTCCCTTTGCTACCTAAAATGATTTGTACTTCAGCGGTGATTGTTTTATAGTTAACTATTACTGTATTTTCATAGTGGGTCTACACCTCAATGTCTACTGCAACTTAATCCCTCCTGAACATTGCCAACACAGAAGAACTATCCCTTAAAATGATCTAACTCTAGATGTTCATGTCCCAGTGCAAAAACACAAGGGATGTGACAAACTAAAGCAGCATGTCTCCCCCAAACATCCCCAGTCCTACAGTGACAATGCCCAATGAGAATGACTTAATGGGTTTTCAGACAGATAATTCAAAAGAATGATTATAAATGTGTTCAAAGAGGACATAAGTAGGGCTGGAGAGATGGCTAAGTGGTTAAGACCACTTGCTGCTCTTGTAGATGACCCAGGTTCAGTTCTCAGCACTTACATGGCAGCTCACAACCATCTGTAACTCCAGTCAAAGGGAACTGATGACCTAGTCTGGCTTCTGGGGGCACCAGGCATGCACATGGTACACTTACACACGGGCAAGCAGAACACTCATTCACATAAAATTTTTAAAAAAGATAAAAAGATGGCTTATCAATTAAGAGCACTTACTGATCTTGTAGAGGACCCAGGTTTAGTTCCCAGCACCCATGTAGTGGCTAACAACCATCTGTAACTTCAACTTCAGAAAGTCTGATACCCTCTTCTGGCCTCCCTAGACACAGCATCCATATGGTACATAGACACACATGAAGGTAAAAAGAATGTACCCATAGAATAAAAATAAGTAAATCTTTTAAAAATTGTTTTTAAAGAGGATACAAACTCCTGAATGGATTCCATGAGATGTAGGGCAGAAGGAAATATATTTGATCTTTGTCCACAATACTGACATGAAAGATCCCCACTGCTCTATGAAGTAGTAAATATGAAGGCAACAGGTTAACATCCTCTAAAACTCATTAAGAGGCTGAGTGGTGGTGGTTCAGGCCTTTAATCCCAGCACTCGGGAGGCAGAGGCAGGTGGATCTCTGTGAGTTCGAGGCCAGCCTGGTCTACAGAGTGAGTTCCAGGACAGCCAGAGTTACAACAGAGAAACCCTGTCTCGAAGACAAACAATGAAATGGTCTCGTTCCTTACCACATGCTAATTTTGGCCCTCCTCCAGCAAAAGCCAGTCATTTTGCCTTTCTGATATTCTGAATGAACCTTAGTAATTGGCACTTGGTTCTCTGATCTTTTAAATATGTACTAAATTGTTTGACTCAACATCATAATCATGCTGTACTATTTATACAATTCCTTTTGCAGGTGAGAAGAAATAACTTCTGGGCATAAATTTAATTCAAAAGGAACAATGTCAAAAAAGTTGGGAGCTTGTTTTAGGGACCCCACGGACAGGTGGCAATTCACCTTTAAATACAGGGTGAGATTTTGATCTCCTTTATTTTCATATGCAAATATTAGCCTTCTCAGTCTATTTAGAGATGTGTATGATGTTGTCAGTTACATTATACTCCTGCAGCAGTACGTGTTTGTCACAAGACATGTTTATGTAGATGCCCTAAAGTTATGGCGTCTTGGAGGACACTGGAGTGTAAATCAGTCCAGTGCTCGGAGATATGCTGCTGCAGTGGAGCAGGTAGTCTCTTCCAGAGAGTTCACTTGAGCACTCTGTCCTAGAGGCAGCTTGTGTTTCTTAGGTACCTGATTGATTTTAGGACCCCTCTTTCACTGCAGAGGCATTTGGAATGCTACTGCCTTGAAAATGGTCAAAGTGCCTTTCTTTCTGGGTGCATAAAACTGCTCGTGTCCGTCCTTCACTTTGGATATCTATTGAAAACTCATTCAAGAGGGCCTAGACTTGTCCCTGTATGTGTGTCCACTGAAGTTGGGGGTATGCAAATATTTATACATGTTAACTATAAACACAAGCTTTTTCTGGGGGATGTGCAATTGGGGGGTGTCACAGGTTATCCCTTCATATCATCTCCTTTTTTCTATTTGTTTGTTTTCTTTGAGACAGCTCTCACTGTGTAGCTCTGGCTGGCCAGGAACTCGCTATGTAGACCAGGCTAGTTTTGAACTCAGAGCTCCCTCCTGCCTCTGCCTCCCAGAAATTTAAGCCAGGTAAAGGCATATTCTTATTTTCTTTTATCCACATAATTCCTTCCCATTGTCTGAGGCCCAGTTTACCGTGATTGCAGCAGCCTACCACAAAGCTCTCTCCTCCGAGTCCTGGAATGTTCTCTGCTTGTCTCACCACTGTAGTTTTTCCCTCTCAGACTTTACAGCTGGCCCTTTTGCAAGGCTATTTAGCCTTTTCTGTTTCTATATCATCTTTCTTTATTTTTAAATTTTTTTCTTTAAGTTTGGGGTTTGTTTGGTTTTTTGAAACAAGGTTTCATGTATCTTACTAAAGAAGTGTCTCAATATGTAGTCGAGGCTGGTCCTGAACTCAAAGGCTCCTCCTGCCTCAGCCTCCTGAGTGCAGGGCTTATAAACCACCATAACTGTTATAAACCTTTATCATCGACTTTTATTTCAAGCGAATCTTCGAGAATGTATTCTCTCTTACTCATTTAGAAGGCAACAATGCTAACTAATTCCTATACACCAAATGCTCTCTTATTCATTTGCTGTCAATCATCAAAATGTACCGGGCTGAAGGGATGGCTCAGCGAGTAAAGCACTTGCCATGAAAACTTGAGGACCTGGGTTTAGAGTCCTAAGACCTATGTAAAGTCTATAATCCCATTCTCCCCATGTTGAGATGGGAGGCTGGAGCAGGAGGGTCTCTCAGAAGCTCTTGGGCCAGATAGCCTGTCGTACTTGGGGTGAAAACAAGAGACTCTCTCTCGAACAAGATGGAAGGTGAGAACCAACACTTGGGGTTGTCCTCTGACTTGCACAGACATGCTCACACTCACATGTGCGTACAAACATGCATATACACACATACTCATGCACATGTACACACTCACACACAATATACTGGGCAGTTTGCTCACTTCCTGGTATTATGGCAACTGACAGATTGTTCCTGTCTACCAACAGCTTAAAAATAGTGGAAATTAGTTAATAGGTACCCCTTCTGTGGGTCCATTCATTTAGTTAACAAAAAGTTATTGTACACCAATACATACCAGGTACTTTGTAGGCCCTGAAGATGTAGAAATTTCCAAAGTAGACACTGTCTCCCTCCATGAAGTTTGTTCCTTAGTAAAAGAGGCAGTAAGCAAAGAAGACAATATTTTCACGCAAGCAACAAAATAGACAGGTGTGCTAGAGAACGACTTTGGTCTGTTGGGTTGGGCTATTTCACCCAGGCTAGTCAGGGAATGCGCAGTGAGTAACGTCTGAACCAAAGACAATACTGAGAATGTGAGCCAGATAGAACAATAACAGAGGCAAAAAGCACAACAGAAATGTGTTTGCTTTTTCTCACCAAGAGTTTTGGTAGTTCTGCTACATCAGATTGTCTGGGACCAAGGTTCTTTCTGCTTCAGTTATTGCTTGGTTTTGATTTTTTTTTTTCTGAGATAGTTTTACTGTGTAGTCCAGGCTGACCTTCATATGGAAATCTTCCTGCCACCACGTGAAGTTTCCCTTTGCTTTATATTCACCCAGTGTTGCTGTATGAAAAGGGGGTGGGGACTTTATGATGCAAGGCTCCTCCGTCCAAGATACGTAGCTTATTAGAGTATTGACCTTAAGCACCAGTGCTAGTCATACAGTGTAAATCTCAGGAAAGGGTCCCTAGACAGAGAGTAAGGTTGGCTTGGTCTCTGGCTTCTTACCTAATGTGATCTCTCTCTCCCTCAATCTCGCCGGAGTGCCACCCACCAGCATGTAATGTCCAAAGATCCTCTAAAGAGGCCCAAGAGCTAGGATTGCCTGTTCTTGAACTTTTATCCTTCTAAACTGTGAGCCAAATAAATCTCTATGTTTTGTTTTATGTTATTTAATTTTTGTTTCAGACATGTCCTTACTGTATAGCCTAGAATGGATTTAATTTGAGATCTTCCTCTTTCAGCTTCTCAAGCACTGTAATTATAGGTATGTGCCATGGTGCTTCCCTGTTTTCCCTGCAAGGGTAAGGTATGGGTATAGCATGTATGAAGTTTCAAATGGCCTTCGCACAATAGTTTACTGGCCAGTGATTGATAATAATGACTCCACTGGCCTTTGTGTTCTCATGTGGTCAGGAATGTGGGAATCAACCTAATATTCACTCTGTTGTGCCTGAGCATGTATGATTAGCTGATACCTTAAGTTCAAAGGGTACAGGTGTGATAGTTAACAAACATGATGGTAAAAAGTCTGAGCCAATGTCTAAAGATGTTAAAGTAAAAACTGGATTACCTGACCTCTTTCAGAAAAGTTCTCCCGGTAACACACAAAAGCATATTTACAGAGGTCCTTGCGTATACAAAACTTCTGACGTGGGCACTTCTTATTCCATGGTACTTAGTATATGTCGAAGAGTTATGCAACAAATAAATTTTTACTAAGCTGGCACCTGTAGAATAATTTAATGTCATAAGCAGAAGCTGAAAAAGAAAACGAGTATTACTGAGAAAAGTAACAGATGTAAAAAGATTCAAGCTGGAGTGAATGGCCTGATTCTTAGCCAGAAAGAACTTATATTGAAATATAGACACAGACAATGGCACAGTCTAAAAAAAAATAATGCTTAGTGTAAAACTACAGTATAGGAAGACCAACTTTGATTAAAATTTAAAGGGTCTGATAAGTAGCATTAAAATTAATTATGTGTATATATGTGTTGTATGTATTTTTTTGATGGGAGTGTATGTGTATATACATGTGCTGTGTGTATGCTGTGTATATGTTGTTGTGTGGTATGTGTGTGTATGTGTGTGCATGTGTGTGCTATGTGTTGTGTCTGGGTAGAAGTCTTCTGGCTTTGTGATAAACCTTTTCCTTCAAACCAGGATCTATTTTCATGTTCTTCTTAATATTTTCCAATTTCGAATTGTTTCCAGCTTCAGCAGTACGAAAACAAATCACACAGAAATGTCAGCGCAGGGTACTGCCACTACACATAAAAACTGCAGTGCTTGAGAGCAAAACCAGTAAGATCGCTGCTGTGAAATTAGCAGAGACTCATCAAAGTAAAAGTAGCTGTGACGAAGGACTATGAAAATACAAAGGGATTAACATATGTGATAATAGGCTAATTAACCCTAGCTTTTCACTGTGGTGATTTTACAGCCTCTCCTTTTGGCTGCCAGTTTGGAAGCTGCCAGCAAATATTTTCTTAATTGCAAAAGAGACAATGCACGTTCCACTGTCTCGTTCATAATGCTTAATGCAGACATCACTGAGACTCTGTATAGAGGATGAAAAAGACTACGTTGTTTGGAGAGCCTGAGGGATGGTGAGGCAGGAGGGAAGCGATGACTTAAAAACAAGCCCCAATACAAGTCTTTACAAGAAATACTTAACTAGAATTTGTACGGAAAAAGCCTACTTGCCTTGATAGACTAGCCTGCCCCTGTAATAAAACCTTCCAAAGTCAACAGTTCATAAAGTCTTTTGTTCTAGTAAAAGGGTCTTTAATTTTTAACACAAACTCATACTTTGGTATGCATGGACTTAAGTAAAATTAGAAGACATGTATATAATAGGATTTAATGGATTATCATCTGCATTTTCCAAAGATGTCAGCTTCTCTCAGCTCTGATGGAGTAGCACTTAATGTAAATTTAATTTGAAGTGATGTATGGAAGGCTTGAGGTGGTACTCCGTGATTCCCTAACTGCCTGGAGAGCCTCTGTGGGGAGCATCTGGATTTGGCGGCTCCACATGCCCGGCAGCATGTACTAACTAGGATTAATGAGGTAGCCTGTTCACCAGTGATCCAAAGGAGGTATGCTACATTTACTCCCAACAATATGAATAGGAGGGCTAGTTTCCTTTGGGGGCACATTGTATGATGAAACTTAATGATGGACTTGGTATTGGGTATAATAAATAGACTATGTTGGAAGCACTTTTGCTTTGTCAAATTTAAATGTTATTTAATCATAAAATTGTGTTTCGTGGATAAGGTTGAAAGTGAAGGTTTTAACGTGTGTGTGAGTGTGATCACAGCTAATATGTTTCTTTAATGAGACTAAAATAGTAAATCTTCCCTTAAAAGCATTACAGGGTGAGTTCTTTATTAAGACAGTTTTGTTACTAACTCTGTGTGTTTGTATGTGTGTTTTATGCATATGGTGTGTGTGTGTGTGTGTGTGTGTGTGTGTGTATGGTGTGTATTCAGTATGTGTAACTCAGATACTACTGAATTAGGCAAACTTCTTAATCCATTGGCAACTCATTTAAGCATCAAAATTTTATTTTGTCTTTGTGCCTAACTGAGCATTGAATAAAATCGCAGCTAATTTCAAATTCCCTTTGTCATCATGGTTTTCAGCCAAAAGTCTATAATAAATGGTCAGAAGATGAGCTGAGACTGAATGAATAGTGAGTGGTATTCATCAGCCAAACACAGAGTCCAGATCCAATTATATGTATTCATTAAGTGATAATGATATCATGGTCTTTAACTAGGAAGAAAAGAGCGTAATTGAATAATAACAGTTGTACAATCCCAACGGAACACGCTTTCCATCCCAGCCCGGCGACCCTCGGGGATGATGCAGGATTGATGGAATTCTATTACTCTTTGATAGATTTATTATGAAGGGCTGAGTGGACTTGCAGCCCCACTTTGTCACTCACGCTAATCAGTATCGTAAGGGCCCCGAGCGGGCAGGCTTTTGTACCCCTTTGACAAAGACAAGGTTAGGGGAGTATGACAGACACACAGACCTTTACAAACCCATACTGCAAGATAAAATGGGCCAGCTGAGCTCTGTGCTGGGACAGAATTTTAATTTGTTTATCAATGGCTCTCACATGTGCTGAGACCATAAGGACATTTGTCAGAGGAGTAACACTGAAGCTAAACTCTTTTGTTTGGCAAGTGGGGCTTGGAAAAATATTTATTGAACTGTAAAAAACAGGCTAAATGGGGGGAAAAAGGTAACTGTCTAGAGATGGGAAATAACTCCCATTACTCGATGTATGATCCGAGCCCATCCATTAATTCCCGTTTTGACTTTTAAAAAATATTTAAAATATTTATTTATTTAAAAATAATACTGTTTTTAAAGCTACTTTTAAGAGTAAAAGAACAGTAGCAGATAATTTTTTTTCCCCTTTACTTTCTCTAATTTTTAAAAAGAGCTTAAAGGTTAAGAAGAGACCAGTGGGCATGTTGAATTGGGGGAATAGGTCGACTTTATTGGTATTTTGGCTTTTGTTTTTTTCCTTCCTGCCTGTTACAAAGTAGTAAACTTAACAGTGAAACAGCTGCATTTTCCAAGCATGTTTTTTGTAAGTAAAAGCTGGTTTCGGGTCTGCCAGCCTGGCTCAGTCAGCAACAGCTTTTCACGTTGAAATGCAGCTTGCTCTCCTGTGTCTGTGGTCAGAGCCCATTGGATTTAGGAAACTAGATAATTCGCTTTGCTTCTGGTGGGAGCAGGAGCCGAGAGGGCGAGCCTGGCGTTCACCAGGCCCTAGCGCTGTGCCTGCCAGGGTTTATTTTTTCGGTTATTGTTGTTGAATCATCCTGATTTGTAATCTCCTCTTCTGCTTGAGATCTCCTTTTATCCCTCAGAACCGTGCTTCGCGCCGCCAGAGGAGCCGGTGAGCTGGGAGGCTGGGCGGCTGGGCGGCCGACCTGCTCTGTCACTGAACGCCCGGTCTGGCCGCTGTCCCGCGTGGGCCTGCGACGCCAGCTCGCTGCCAGCTCCGCTTGGGTTTGCGCGTCTCTGGGAAGGCAGGCGACAGCAGTCACCTGTGAGTGCGGCCTCAATTGGCTCAGCCGCCTCTCTGATGAATGTGCCGGCTGTGCTGCAAAGGGTTTAGCATCGCTTCCAGCAGCGCACCGTGATTCTCAGGGCCAGGGAGGATTGCTTCACAGCCTTCGCCTTGAATTTCATTGTAGTGTGCGTGACGGAGCACAGGCTGCTGGACCTGCCTGCACGCACCGAACGCCAACGGCTGCGGCGGCGGCGTCTGCGCGAGGAGCCAGGTTCTGTGTCTTCCTTTGGCTGCGGTGTCTCGGTGTTGGCCTTTCTCCACAAGGTCGGCCCGGGAAGCCTCTGGACGCCAGACACCAGGCGGCGGCTCTGGGGCCAGCGGCCGCTGCTGTTTGCTCATTCTTTCTGAAAATGGGCACAAAGTGAAGGTTAATTCAGACCCCTTGGCTAGGGCTCACTTACACGGAATTTCACCAACCTGTCCATAGAAACTGTCCGCAAGAGCTCATCGTTTGTATTTGGTCTTTCGTGCACGATAAACCATCGGGCACAAAATCAGACTTCGGTGGATAATCAGGGTTGATAGGACATTACATTGAGGACCACAGAGTTGGGATTTGCCAGTGTAGTTTTAAAGTAGACATTTAATGTTTTCTAGGGAAGCAGGGATAAAAACATGTCCTAGATCATATCATGGATCCACCTTAAAGCACTTCTTTTTAGCCTTAGAAGGTGGGTCAGTCCTGTAAGTCCTCCAAGTCCGTCTAGGCTGACTTCAAGTGTGGTGTCTGTGTTACCAAAAAGGAAGTCACCCAAAAGTTTTTAAGGAAAATAGCTCTTCAATGATGATTGCTTGATAAGAACTTTCCTTTAACTCTCACCCAAACTTCTGAGATACGATCATGACTAGCACCATTTTAGAGAAAAGAGAAAGGACATTGAGAGGGAGGGGGAGAGAAAGAGACAGAGAGAGAGAGAGAGGGAGAGAGAGAGACAACGACATGTAGTGAACAGCAGAGTTAAATCGTGGGCACGGTCATGTCCAAGACCTCTTACGCTAACCCACTTCGCTGCACTGCTGGTGACCATGCTTCTGTTCCACCGGGAGTCAGTGACAAGTTACCCACAGCTGAACCAAAGGTGGTCACCAAATACATGCTTTTCTTTTTTCTTTTCCTTCCTTTCTTTTTCTTTTTCTGTTTCAAGACAGGGTTCCTCTGTGGTAACTCTGGCTGCCCTGGAACTCATTTTGTAGACCAGGCTGGCCTTGAACACACAGAGGAGATCTGCCTGCCTCTGCCTCCAAATGCTGGGATTAAAAATATGTGTCACCACTGCCTGTCCATGCTCTTCTTAATAGCTTTACCCTTCTCCACATACCACAATTTGCCCTTTTAGCTGCTAAAGGAGCCCAAACACCTTAGCCTGGGAAGAGCCCTGGACCCTTTGCCCATAGTCCTTAGCTTCATGGGCCAAAGAGACTGCAGAGCTTTGGCTGTCTTTTTCCTAATTCTCTTTGGTGTAGGCTGGGAGAGTAGCCTTCCAAATGTGTGACGTCCCTCAGAACCTGAGGAGTCTAACAATGTGATTCCTTACATAAAAAGACACTTTGCAAATATAATTATATTAAGGATCTTAGGGTGGGAAAACCATCTCAGAGTCTGTGGTTGGGTCAGCAAAATAACAACAACAACAGTAATAGAAAGACTGTATCATTAGAGTCAGGAGATTGAACAGCGAGAGCAAGAAGTTGGGTACTATACAGAAAGGAGCCACAAGCCAAAGAATGCAGTCTGAGAAGCTAAGAAAGGCAAGGGAAAGACCCTGCCTGGAGTCTTCGGAATGAGCACAGCCCTGCTGGCATCTTGATTTTAGACTTTTGCTATCACAGGTTTGAGAGAACAAATCTGTGCTGTCTTAGACGATACTTCTGTGGCAGCAGGAATCTAATAGTTATGCCAGGATTATCACTACAGGTGTCACTTTCTCAGCTGCCCTCACTTGACATGTCCTCCTCTTTCCCCTCCACTTTTCAAACCCCATTTTCATGGTTCAGTTGTATCTCAAACCTACTGTGGACGAATTGCTTGCCACGGAGTCGTCAGAACTACTTGACCAGACCGTACACTTATTTACTTATTTGTTATTTATTCCGCAGATATTTTTAAGGCTCTAGACACCCATGGGCTAAAGAAAGAGATGAGTGACTCATTCCTGCAATACTGACTGGGTGCGTGGTGGGTGGGGAAGAGCTGTGTGCCAAGGAACCTGGGTGGAAGGGACAGATGGTTCTGGGAGGCCTTCTGAGGTTCAGCTCTCCAGTTTGGTTTTTATTTCCAACTTTAGCATTCTAAAAGCAGCAGAACAGCAGGTTGGTTAAGAGAGTATGGCTTATGAATGAGCACATCGGAAGCCATGCAGAGTGGCACACACTTTTAATCCTAACACTGTGGAAGCAGAGGCAGGCAGATCTCCTGGGTTTGAGTCAGCCTGGTCTACAAATTGAATTCCATATCAGCCAAGAATGAACACATGTGAGCCAGGCTCACTGACCCAGGCTTGTAGTTCTAGCTACTCAGAAGGCTGAGACACAAGACAGTAAGTTCAAGACCTGCCTAGGAATTAAGTGAATTCAAGGCCAGGATAAACAACCTAGTGAGACCCTGTCTCGAAATAAAGTAGTAAAAATGATGGGGTTGGAGGAAACCCAGTAGAGCATTGTGTAACCACAAGTGGAGCTTGAGGTTCAGTTACTCTGCTGGGGGAAATCACAAGCATGTCGGAATTCAGATCCAAGCTTCATTACTCTGCTTCTCACCTTTTAAGTGGGATGATACCAGTGTTGACATCTGCCCACTTAGAGCAATGCCAGCTATTCGGGAGCATTACATATTGTGTGTGTGTTACTGTTGTTTGTGGTTACATTTATTTATTTATTTATTTAGAGTGTGTGTATGCCACTGTGGATGTGTGGATTCAGGCTTGGCATCAAGTACCTTGAGCCTCTGAGCTGCCTCTCTGAACTCTCCCTGGTTGTTTATTGTTTTTTAAAATTTCTCATGAGTAGGTGTTATTGTCTTATTAATATTTTCTTGCATTTATATTGTGCTGGATGCCTGATCCCTAAGAGTCACACATTCGACTGTGAACAGACATACTCAGACACACACACACACACACACACACACACACACACTTTTGCACACCCTTGGCACATAGGAAGAGCCTATGATCACTCACTGACTTGAAGTGGAACAGCAGAAAATCCCACCTACATTTTCACAGCAGGAGTGGTTATTTTTCTGTTTCTTTCCCTCAACCTCCTTCTAGGTCTTTCAGTGGGGACAGTCTTTGTTTTAACAGCTGAGTTCACGTTTACAGTACTGAGTAGTGACACGTGGGATTACCTTGAAGCCAAAGGCAGATTTACTGTGAAGCCAATAAAACTCAGGTTTTTCACAGGCTTTGTCCAAGGCCCCAGATCTCCCTTCGTACCTCTAATGTTATAGTCTTTTTTTTTTTCCCATAGAGAAATTCCTAGAATTATAACAACCCCATTAAGAAACCTGGGGTTATTCCTCTGCCTAATAGCTGAGCATGTGACCTCCGTGGCTAGGCTACTGGCTCCAAACTAACTCTGCCACTCAGCAGCAGAGGCATATTCTTCTTGTGCCTATGATTTCTTATCTGGAAAACAGAGATGATAGAAATGCTACCTTTTCACAGGGTTATTGAGAGAATCAAATATGCTAATCTTAATAAATATCTTTTCCAATGTTCTATTGCTGTGAAGAACCATCATGACCACAACAACTCTTATGAAAGAAAGCATTTAATTGGGGCTGGCTTACAGTTTCAGGAGTTTAGTCCATTATCATCATGGTGGGAAGCATGGCGGCATGCAGGGAGACGTGTGCAACAGTCAGCTACCATGTCTTTACCCTCAGTTTAGGGAAAGAGCAAGGAAGGGTAGAAAGAAAGAAATCTTTACCACTCTCGTAGGCAGCCTGAGAGAACGAGAGAAAGGAAGACATATTCCCAGCCGTTTTAGACTGTCTGAAGCTTGGAGAGCAGGAGATGACAGTGAGCCAGACTAGCAGCTCAGCTCTCTGTTCTCTACTCAATTTCTCCAACCCATTTTCTTCTAAGAAATAACCAACCAATAAACCAACCCACCAATGACCAACGAACCAACAACCAACCAATCAACCCCAGCTCTCAGGGCTTCGACCCTTCTATACTCTAAGCAAAAGCTACCAGAAATCCAAGTGGCATGCAATCACAAAAACAAGCCACAGGCAAATGCCATTTTGCATTTTTAAAGAAACTCAAAATAACAAAACTTCTTCCAAGTGGTTCTCTACAAACAGTGTAACTGAGAGTTCTACTTCCAGATGGACAGGCAGCAGGAAAAGAGACACTGGGCCTGACTTGAGCATTTGAAACCCCCAAAGCCCACTCCCAGTAACATACTTCCTCCAACAAAGGCCACACCTACCCCCACAAGGCCACGCCTCCAAATTCCTGTCAAGTAGTACCACTCTTTAGTGACTAAGCATTCAAATAAATGAGCCTACGGAGGCCGTTCCTATTCAGACCACCACAGTAAGACTTCAGTGAGTGGGGATTTTATTTTTTGTTTTTGTTTGTTTCCCTCACAATTTCAGGTTACAGGTCCAAGTCCCAGAGGCTTGGGAGATGTGGTCATGTTGCATGCACAGTCAAGAGTGGAAAGCAATGAATTCATGGACGCATGCTCAGTGTCCAGGAGATGTGAGCACGTATCACTAATTATGGAGAAGCACAGGATTCAGCTGTTAAGGGAAAGCAGATTCGAGAACAGGACAAAGTAGAAGCCCCATGAAAGCAGAGACACTTGACCTAGCTTACCTCCTTAGTCCCAGAATTTTAAAAGTGAGAATGTGTAGTGTCCTCTTGTAAGTTCAGGTTCAAACTTAATTAATGACACAAAATATATGCTTACCCCTGATTGGATATGGGCAAGAGATGCCCAAATGGGAGGTAGGAAATACCCAGCAGAAAGCATGTAGGCAGGAGATGCCCGGGCAGGAAGTACGTCAGGATGTGTTCTGGTCTTTAATTAGACCTGATGGGAAACACAGAGCCTCATGGGATCTGCCTTTAAAATCCCCTGGAAATACAGCTCGGGCCCATTATAGAGGAATCCCGGGGGTTGGGGGAGACCACCATCTGGGCCTGGCCAGCTTCCATCATGACTGGCCAGTATTAAAAGCTTACTTAAAAATCAACTCAAACTTTGAGGCAATTTTTTTTTCTCAACTGATTTGGGATTAACACTCTTAACCACTGTGATGAAGCATGTCTGTTATTTTATGCTCTTATACGTGCATTTTGTCTATCTTATCTCCCCAACTACATTGTGATGTGCATTCAGTGCTCAAGGAGGCCAAGGAGGACATGTTGGATCCCCTGAGACTAAACTTTAGACAGTTGTGAGCCATTGTGTGGATGCTGGGAATTGAACCTGGCTCCTCTGGAAGATCAGTCAGTACTTTGTAACCACAGAGCCATCATTCCAGCCCCTAAAGATTTTGTTTGCTTGTGTGTTTTAATTATATGTGCATGAGTACGGGTATGTGCACATGCATGCAGATGCCTGCAGAGGCTCAAGAAAGGCATTATAGATAGTTTTGAGCTGTCTAAAGTGGGTGCTGGGAACGGACTTGAGGTCCCCTGCAAGAGCAGTCCTCACCCTTAACCACTGAGCCATTTCTCTAGCTCCTAAAATATTTCTTAAATTGAATCATGACTAACTCATCCAGATGCAAAAACTTAAACCTTACTCTTTTTTAACTAACCCTTGTTTCCCTGTGAAATTTACATAGGGTAATAAATCTAAAGTTCATTTTTGCCTTGGTGAAAAACATATTAACTGTGCAGATAACCGAATCAGTATATTAAATGCAGGGATAGCCAGCTGTCCTCACCCTGGGGGAAGTCTTGGCTATTTTCTGGGAATACCTGCTCTCCAGGACACACTGCATACGGGCTCAGAGTGGTAACTGAGGATTGATTTAGGACAATTTGTCTGTGCTCAGGGCTTGTCCTTTGACTAGCTCAATGACCTTGGGCAAGTCATTTAACCCTCTGAGTCTCTCTTTGCTTATTTGTTAAAACGAAGAAATAGTGTCCTTGTGAGCTATTTACCAGACCCTAATAGTCAGTGATTACATTCTGAGAACAAGCACTTCTTAGTTCTTATCTACCTGAGAATGACTTTGGCACCTGGAATTTAGCAGAGACACATAAATGTCAACCACAGGAATTAAGAATTCCACATGGAGTTCTATAAATAAGTTATAGTGACCACAGTCTCAGACAGAAAAGCAAAAAGAAAAGCATGAGGAAGAATATAAAATAATATGCAATAGGTACAAATCTTTGCATGATGGTTAAGGATACAAAACATATTTCTTCAAAAATATATTCTAAGTGACTGTTTCTGTCTGTGCATGACCGTCTGTCCCTGGGCTGTGGCAATAATTTCTAACAAGACTCTTTGTTTCCATTTTTGCCCACCCACAATTTATTTTTCACAGAACAGACAGCATCATCTTTCAAAACGTGCACCTTTGTGAACCCCCTCCAGTAGCTTCCCATGCAAGCTGGTAATGAAAACCCTAGCTTGTCACTGAGGCCGGCTGAGGCCTGTCAGACCCCACAGCTTGCTGCTGCCTACTGCCCTCAAGCCACACCACCGGGCTCTTCTCTGAAAAGGCCTCTTCACCTGTCTTCTGCTGGCAGGAACTTTTTGGCAGGCTGCTAAAGATGGTCTCCTTGTACTCCTGACTTTACCATGTCCTTAAAATTATACAATTAATTTGTTAATTTACTTAGTATAATTATTGGCTTGTGTCCCTTTGAAGAAATAAAACCTTGTGAGAGTAGAGACATTCCCTTCCCTTCCCCGCCTGTCCCTTCTCTTCCCCTCTCTCCTTCTCTGCCTTGCTTCCCTCCCTAAACCCCCCACCCCCATCCCGTCTTTCTTTTTTGGAGACAGGTCTCACGTAGCCCAGCCTAGTCACAAACTAGCTATATTTCTGAAGTCCACTTTCATTTTTTAAAAATTAATTTATTTAGTGTCTATGTGTGTGTGTGTGCGTGTTTGTGTCATGGCTTACCAGCAGAGGTCAGAGGTCATGGGGGTTGGTCCTTTCCTTCTACCACATGGGTCCCGAGGATTGACCTAAGCTTGTCTGTGGGGCTTGGCAACAAGCGCTTTCACCCACTGGCCATCTCACTGTAGAGCCCCTGGGGTGCTAGAGCGCCTTGGATTTCTCTTGTTCCTGCTGCTACCTCCTGAGTGCGGAGATGACAGGTGTCATCGCAGCTGGCTTATCATCATTATTTAATTCCTGCTTCTATTTTTCTGTTTTTATTTTTAAAAGACTCTTATCAACCCCTTCCCCCCCCTTTCATTCCTATCTTAATTCTACTCCTTACAATACTCACTTGGGAAGGTTGAATTAGTTTGGGAATCTGTAAGGCCCTGGGATCCTAGACATCCTAAAAGACAGTGTGTTTTCAAACAGGGGATTCATAGTTCCCTGGCTTATTCTAAAAACAAACAGGCAAAAAAAACCATTGAAATACCGATTTTTTGGAGGCCGTATAATTGGCTCATTCCCGTCTTAGAATTAATTGTGTGTGCATTGTCCACTACAGACAACACAGCTTCCTGTGTGTTGTGTATACACACTCATGTGAGAACGTGTGTAGGTATCAGCACTATTCTTGGAAGGAGCCATGTCACCCAGGACACACTTCTCCCTTGCCAGTGCCCACATTACCAGCATTTCCTTTATCTTAAATAACTGGAAAGAAAATGTTTACATTTATCTTAGATGAAAGAGGCTGCATTTCTTTGGCATGGCCTTCCCCATGTCCTGCCCATTTGCCTGCTTGCCACTGACTGGCATGGCTGTCTTCTGAGGTCTGGGACTAGCTGCATTCTCTCCATTGTAGTTCATTTTCTCTTCTGTTGTCTGAAATAGCAGTGTACAGAAAACCTGTTTCCTAGGTGTATGCATTCAAGTATCCAGTGTCTCCCGGGCTCATCAGGCATATCTATTCCCCTTCCACATTTCTGTAGCTTCCTCTGTGTGCAACACCTAACCCCATGTTCTTCTGTGGCTTCATAGGTTATGTTCCTTTGGCACTTACCACTACCCTAACCCAGCATGTTGGTCAAGGACTATTTCTTTTTCTCCTTTTGACCTTCTCTTGATTTGGGTACCGTGTCTATGATTCCGTGGAGTGCAGAGTGAACACATTGCCTGGCTTTCATAGCGAGGGCCTCACTACAACACAGTTGCAGTGCGGTTGCCCACCTAACCCTCTTGCATTGTTTGGAGCTCCTCTCCCATGCCAAGGATCTAACCACCCACAAACAGACACATTGCTGGCCAAACAGATGGACCAGGGAGCTAGGCGGGCCAAAGCCCATGGATGGTCATGAAATGAATTGGCTCATAGGAGCCAAGGGTGTTGGAAATGAATGCTAGTCTTGTGGCACAGTTTCCAGAGTGAGGATAGACCAGTATGGATGAGGTTTTGACACCGGGTTGCTTACAAAAGAAAAGATAATGTGTGACCAAGGGTGCAATGGGTGTATACTTTAACAGGTAGATGAAAGGCCCAGGGAACATGAGTAGCTCTGAAATGATCATGTTAGGCTAATGAGAAAGGGAAGTTAAATCATCTTCAGCTAGTCTGTTCTGAGAATCCACATCTGTTCCAGTGGCCATAGATTCATGGATTATGTTAAGGTTCTAATATGTGTCAGACAGTAGAAGACACCAGGTAGGTAAGTCCCTATTATCAATAATTAGTAATCAGTTTTACTAATTATTGTTAGTTTTACTAATCCCATAATTAGTTTTGTATTTGTTATTTAATTAAGTATCCTGGATATATAGTCGGCATACAGTGGTAGAGGAGGGCCAACGTGGAGGTCTAGAATGATTTCTTGAGAGAAGTGGTATATGTGGAAATTGAAGGTCGGTGGGGTGGTGTTGGCAGGGCAGACCAGGGTGCAGTCACAGCAAAGAGCACTTACAACACTTTACCATGCTGTTTAGGAATGGCAATCGGTCTATGGCAGACACAGGCTTTTTCAGGTCTTGAAAAGAAAACTTCCCTCATACCAGGGAGAACACTGATCACTTTTGCTTCTAGACTCTTCAGTTTGGGGCTGGGGATGTGTCTCAGTCGAAAGAGTGCTTGTCAGGCATGGGAGGATTCCTGGGTTCAATTCCCAGCACTGAATAAACCAAGTGTGGTGATACAAACTTGTAATCCCTGAGCTGGGCGATGGAGACAGAAGGATCGCAAGTTCAAGTTTACTTTCACCCACTTTTGGAATTTAAAGCCAGCCTGGGCTACAAGAAGCACTGCCTCAAACAAGCAGAAAACAAAAGCAAGCCCCGATCTTCACTCTGAAACTAGACCTGACTCTTGTGTTGGTCTTACGTATCTGTGTTTTGGGTCGTAGAGACTGAGCCAAGTTCCTCTTCTATGACAGAGGTGACACTCAACTCTCTCCTGCTGGCAAGACTTTTAACTTCCCTAAGCCTCAAGTGTCCTTACTGCCACAGTCTATAATCAAGACTACCTAATAGTATAGGATCTATATCATGGAACTGATGTGAGCATTTCCATGAAGTGTGCGTCAATACCCAGGTATGCTGTTAGCCTAGTACTTAAAAATGTTAACTGTCATCAAGTTTGTCATTACCCTAAAGTCACTTTGGACACTTTTTTTTTTGGGAGGGGGTTATACTCACTAAGTGCAGAGATTGAAAAAAGCATGAACTTGGGAATCAAACCTGAGTTTAGGGTAGTCTTTCTATAATGTTTACTAACTACAGTAATTGTAAAAATGCAACTTTCTTTGAACGTTGTAAAAATCGTGAGCTCTCTCATTATCCCTCTAAATTATTGCAAAGACGAAGAGAAAGAATCCAGCGATAGTTGGCATTTTAGCAGGCAGTATCCAGTTCCTTTACGCTTTAGTACATTTAGAATTCAGCACCCACCTGCTTCTGGAAGTACTGGGTCTGTTTTGCAACAAATTTTCTTACATGGAAATGCAGGAAGATCTCTCCAGCTGAGAACAGGCCGAATATCTCATTGCTGGAAATCGGGAAAAATTCAGGAGACTCATCCAAGATACAGACTCTTGTGCGGCCAGCGGCCCCGCTCTTGCCTCAAGCTACCTATAATGAAAAAGCTGGGGCCTGCCACCTGTCTCACAGATCTGTCCTCAGGATTAATGCGGGGAGATCTGAAGAGCCTGATGAAGCTTTTGAAAAGAAATCTCAAGTACAGGCCTCGTTCCTCACAACACCACTGCGGAGGAGAGTCTTCAACAGCAGAGCTGGGGTGAAGTAATTTTTTTCCACAAGTGCAGAGAAGCTTACTCAGGGTGTGGCCAAATTTTAAAGATGCTGTTCTGTTACATTTAGTACAACTTTGAGACAATGAAGTAGCCTCTGGACCATCAAGTTTCCTGGGTTCCACGCCTTAACTGCCACTCTAGAACAATCTTTCTGGGAGACTAGATTGTCTCTATCACCTGGATGTTTGTTAAAAGAACTATTTCCGGGGCTTTGACTTTAGATCCATAAATTAGCAAAACTCCAGGAAGCATCTTTTACAGGCAATACCATGTGAATGGTGCCCCCTGGTGTTGTTCAATGTGGCAGCCGTGCTTACTGCAGACCGATTGAATAGAGGTTTCTGCCTGTGGTTGCCTGGGAATTTACATTTTCAGCAAGCACTTCCCGAGTATTAGCATAGAAGACCCTAAGTCAACATTCAACAGCAGGCTTGGTGAGCTTGAGACCTGGAAGTTCCCTGGTGGGAGGGGGCAGGGCTGCGTATGAAGGAGCACTTCAGCTTTTGCTGATTCATCGCGTGAGAGCAAACACGTTAGGGACCTAATAGCCAATGTTTGCTGAGGAAATTACTGATGTTAGGTAAGGTGCTAAGCTCGTCACGGGCTTATTCTAATTCCATCCTTCTAGTAACTTGGTGAGCACAACCATAATACCTCCTTCTCAGAAAAGAGTGAAATAGAATCAGAACTAGCTCTGATGTTCAATGAATATTCAATAAGTGTTAATATTCTATGGATTTATGTGTAAATACTTAAAAAGACTATAAATCCATTGTGCCGCTGCTCAGAAAACAGTAGCATTGTTAGCAATGGCTGGGAAATGGAAACAAGGAGGGCAGGGGTGTTTGCCAGGCATGAGAGTGACAGGCGCCTGTGGAATGGAGAATGACAAGAGGAGTACTTAGGAGCAAACAAACTTGCCCCACCACCCATACCCCAGGAGGAGAGGGGGAAACTCTACAGCATTTCTAGTGATTGTCTGCAGAAGATAATTCTTTTCCTGTCAGAAAACATACCATATTTCAGTAAACTCACAAGTGAACTTTTAGAATAAGATCTGTTTGTAAGGGGAGGATTTTTTTCCAATACATAACCAAAGAGAGGTACCTTCAGAGTAATATGGCTCCAGTTGTAATCCCATATGGGAGGCATCAGTCATATCCCATGAAGTTCATTATCCTCTTCCTGGACCCAGACCCATCTTTCTGATTTCTTTTTAAGTCAGACGTGGTTAAAGGATGTGAACCTTGGAGAGTGCAGTGTGCAACTGTTAAGTCTGGTCTAGCCATGCTTCCCTATTCTCTTGACTGACTGGAGTGGTGATGGTCAAAGCCACTTGGGAAGCTGTGGTGAAGATGGTGGAGCTCTTGTTTTCCCCAGGCTAGAATGACTGCATGCAGGACAGCTGCCACTACTCTGAATCTCTTCCCAGGATTAGTATTTGAGAGACACACTTTTTTTTCTGGCTCCCTGAATTTGAGGGCTTTCTAATGGCTGGAACCTGGGTTCACTTTAACACTTTTCTTCCATGGGTATTTTGTCCTTTTCCTCTTCGAACGTTAATCTTTTCTTGCTTCTTAACCTTTTGCATTTGTTGAGTCCCCCACACTGACTTTGAGACAACCACACTCCTTTCACTGCATGATCTCCTGGGTGCTGGGGAACAGTGTGCATTTTTAAATACCTCCAGAAAAGGAAACATTTCTACCTACCAACCTGAGCAGATCTGTTCTTCTTTATAAAAATGGAGACAGGTAAGTATCTCTGGAGTATTTTAAGGAAGATCATGAATTGTAAACACCTTTTCACTCTTTGCATCACGATCACTGATGAGTACCTCTTAAGCACTGTATTAGGTTTTGTGATCAAGTGTGTGTGTGTGTGTGTACAAGTGGTATGAGTGCATGTGAATGCACCTGTGTGTGTGTGTGTGTGTGCACAAGTGGTATGAGTGCATGTGAATACACCTTGTGTGTGTGTGTGTGTGTGTGCACAAATGGTATGAGTGCATGTGAATACACCTTGTGTGTGTGTGTGTGTGTGTGTGTGCACAAGTGGTATGAGTGCATGTGAATACACCTCTGTGTGTGTGTGTGTGTGTGTGTGTGTGCACAAATGGTATGAGTGCATGTGAATGCACCTGTGTGTGTGTGTGTACAAGTGGTATGAGTGCATGTGAATGCACCTGTGTGTGTGTGTGTGTGCGCACAAGTGGTATGAGTGCATGTGAATGCACCTCTGTGTGTGTGTGTGTGTGTGTACAAGTGGTATGAGTGCATGTGAATGCACCTGTGTGTGTGTGTGTGTGTGCACAAGTGGTATGAGTGCATGTGAATGCACCTGTGTGTGTGTGTGTGTGTGTGTGTGTGTGTGTGTGTGCAACTCGATGGCCCAGGCTGGTCTTGAACTGATAATCTTCCTTAGCATCAGGAGTAGCTGGAATCACAGGCCTGTGCTACCCTTCTCATTCTGTGGTCACAGTTGTGGCAACAGAAATGGGTGTTGACATGATAACTTCAGAGATGTTTGGTCAAAGTAGGAAAACAAGATGCCTATCTCAGGCAAACCTCTGCCTTAGGCCATTGGCACTTCCTGCTTCCTCTGGCTGCCAACTTTCTCCCCTGGATCCACTATGGCTTTCCTTACACCTTCTGGTCTGTCCTTCCTCTCTCCCTTCCTCCCTCTCTTTCTCCCTTCCCTCCCTCTCTCCTTACCTCCCTCCCCTCTTTTCCTTCCTTCCTTTCCTTCAGTGATTTTTATTATTTAAATTTTTTTCAAACAATATATTTTGATCATGTTTTCCCCTCCCCAATTCCTCCCAGATCCTCCTACTGACCCGCCCAACTTCACGTTCTCTTTCTCTCTCAGAAGGAAAAATGTCAGGGCAGAGAATGCAACATATGACTCAAATAGACACCAAATACACTGCCCTGAAGGACACTCAGAATTCAGCCAAGCACAGGGGCCTATAGAAGTCTGCTGCCTTCTCCCCAAAGCCATACAAAGAGTTCTTTCTCCTTGGAAGACATGCCACAGCTGTCCAAGACCTAGAGGACAACTGACCAGCAGGGCTGGCTAAGTTTCCCACTGTGATCACCCCTAAGCCATCCTCCTGTTTGTCCGTTGAATATCTCCACAGCTGCCCATTTGGCAAGCCTCTCAAACATAAGCACACATCTGCTTTTATTTACTCAAACCCAGGGCTTCTCATGGCAGGCACTCTATTCCTGAGCCAGGTCCCCAGGTCTCCCTTCAACTATATAAGATCTGGTTAAGTTCATTCTGCTTTTCTCTTATTAATTTGTGTCTTTTTATGAGAACTATCAGCTATAAGTGTCACAATAAGTGGGAAAAGATATTACTGTTTCCTCCAACACAATTTTAATTCTGTTGCATCATACTTTAGTTTTATACAATTATGATAAAATTATTTTGTTGTTAGAACATTTTAAGGGCTGGAGATGTAACTCAGCGGCAGAGCATTTGCCTAGCATATGTGAGGGCCCAAGGTATTATAGCTGTTAACATTTGCCCTATCTGTTTTGTCCATTTTTTAAAAAATAAAGATTTTTAAAAGGCTGTTTAAAATCATAACCACATTATAATATTCACACACAATAAAACAAATAATAATTCCTTAATATCATGTTCGACTTTTCCTAATTGTCTCAAAATCTCTTTTTACAGTTGGTTTGATTGAAACAAGATTCAAATAAGATCCATATATTGATTTAGTTGTTATATCTCTTAAGTCTTGTCTAATCTTTAATACTTCCTACCCCCAGTCATCTATTTGTTGAAGAAAATGGAGAATTGATCACTTAGAATTTCCCACACTCTGTCTGCAACCTCACCAAATTATTCAATCCATCCTCCTTGCCAGCATAGTTCCTGGGATGTTAGAGCAATGACTCTCAGCCTGCAGAGACACCTGGGGTCTGCTGAGACACAGGATTCTGGGGCCCATCCCCAGAGTTTCTGGACCATTTGCATTTCTAATACACTTCCAAGAGGGTGCTGGGGCTGGTGGTCCAGACCACAGTCTGAGGATTCCTGTTTTACTGGCAGAGATTAGGTCCCTTTGAAAATGTTAAGCAGATGGGGGATGGAGCTCACTGGGAGAGATGATTCTGCCTTGGGTTCATTCCCTACACCAAGTAAATAAGCAAGTGGAAAAACAAAACAAAACAAAAAAAGACCACACACACACACACACACACCCCTAGCTCAAGGTATAGTATATTAGTATTTTAGGAGACAGCAAGAGAAGGGAGGTTGCTCTCTGATCTTTTCCCATTCTTTTCTGTGGTGAGTCAGATTCAAATTTGAAAAGTTCCCTCCTCATATCTGGAGGGAGAATTGTCCTCATTCCTAAAGACAGACAAATTTAGGGGGGAAAAATAGGTCTAACTAAATTCCTCCTAGTGTACCATATGACATCATACTCTCTTTGTGCATATCCCTGACACAGTTTGATGGAGTTTCTCCATCAAACTCAGTGTCAAAACATGCAAGCTTTCCTCATTGTTTGGTTCTCCTTTCCCTAAAGTTCCCTTGTCACTTATACTAAATCATTTGCATGCTTTTGTGCATTTGCTCTTGTTATGTATGTATCAGCCTGGAGTCTAGCAATGGATGGGTAAGAAATCTCTCCCTCACAATGTAACAAAGGATTTATTTAAGAAAATGTGTTATTTTTGTTCCTTAAAAAAAAAAAAAAGATTTATTTACTCATATACTGAGTGCTCTAAAAAAAGATTTATTTACTCATGTATTTTATGTATATGAGTACTCTGTCTTCATATACACCAGAAGAGGGGATCAGATCCCATTACAGATGGGGTGAGCCACCATGTGGGTGCTGGGAATTGAACTCAGGACCTCTGGAAGAGTACCCAGTGCTCTTAACCTCTGAGCTATATTTCCAGCCCTGGTTTTCTTCTTTTGACTGTTTCTTCTTTTTATTCCATCCCCCACCCCTCCTTGGAGTCCATTCTTCTGGTCCCACTTCCCAAGTGCTGAGATAGTAGGGTGTGCCATCACACCCCATTTCGGCAGTGCACTCTAGGTAAGCCCTCTACCAACTGAGCTATATGCCCACCTAAGTTTCTTTAAGTTAATTCTTTGTTTAGAATTTCTTCCTTTATTTTGGATAGTCACGGTAAATCTGAAATAATTAACATTTCATCTAGTTTTTAATCTATTTGTTTATTTTTCTAGCTAACAATGCTGTTTGAATGGTGTTTATTTGCATGTTATAGAGGATTGTTAGTTAGTAGAATTTGGGGAGGGTCTTCTCCTAGGCTGAAGAGAGATCTGTGGGAGAGACCCAAGTATAGTAGACGACTTCTCCGTGAACCACAGAAACATTGTGAAAGGTAAAGCAGATGATACACTGAAGAACCACTTGTCACAAGCAATTGCAGGCAGTCAAAGAGAAGTAGTAGAGTGTATGAATCGTGAGGTAAGAACTGTGCAGGGCAGGTATTTGAGTCCAGTCTGCAGCATCTCAACAGGCAGGTCTTCAAATGAGGCACAAATTTTATGCCAAGAAGGGTTTACTCCAGAGAACAAATCATTCTGCTTTGTGTGCAGATTTTGTAAAGACAGGACTTTTTTTTTTCCCATAGAGTTGTATTTTGCATTTTTCATTAACTAAAACCCATAATTTATTTATATTTCCTTAATTAAATTCATAAAAAATGGCAAGAAAACTATTACTATGAACAATATATTGTTTGGAAATTTGTATCTATTGTACAACGGCTGAATTAATTTTTTTTCCCTTTTTTTGCTGTGCTGGGGAGGGATACTAGGGCACCTTTCATGCTACGTAAATGTTTTTACCCCAGTTGTCACTCTAGTCCCCAAGCTGAGCTGCTTAACACAGGAACTATCTGTTGTACTTATTATTTTTTTTTACAATATGAATGTTTAAAATCAATTATCATAGAATTTCCAAGAACAAGATACATTGTTAACTGGAGTTAGAATGTTGCAGTAAATCTCCTGAGCTTATTGTCCAGCTAACTGAAGTTCATTCCCTATGACCAGCATCTACCAGTAACTGTGTTTTCACCCTATGCCTTAGTACATTTTCTTCCAGTTTCATCAATGTTGTCTTTAATGGCAGGATTTCCTTCTAAGGTGGACAAGTATTCCATTGTGTATATATACTGAATTCTTTTCCCCCTCCTCTCCTTTTCTTTTTCTCCTCCTTCTCCTCCTCCTCCTCCTTCTTCTTTCTCTCTTCCCCACCTCTCTCCCTTCCCCCCAGGGTATCAGGTAGCCATTCCTCCTTTGTCTATCTCCTGAGTGCTGTGATTACATGTATGTGCCACTACATCTGGCCACTGAATTTTTCTCTATTCATCTATAGCCTGGATTCATTGCTTTGTCATTATGAATAGTACTGTAATAAACATGAATGTTTGGGGGGGGGAGCTGGAGAGATGTCTCAGTGGTTAAGAGGACTGACTGCTCTACCAGAGGACCCAGGTTTGATTCCCAGCACTCATATAGCAGCTAACAACTGTTAGTCCAGTACCAGGGAATCAGATGGCTTTTTCTGGTCTCTGCAGGCACTGGGAGAATGTATGTGGTACACAGACATACTTGCAGGCAAAACATCCACCCACATAAAATATATATTATATTATATTATATTACATATATACATATATATATTCCTTTTAAAAAGTAAAAGTAAAAGAAAAACATGAGAGTAGAGATGTCTCTGATACACTGACTTTGTTTCCTTTAGTGTATATTTAGAAGTGGGACTGTGAGTTCACATGACAGTTATAGGATTTTTTTATTTCTGTCTTGTGTTTTGTTTGTTTTTGAGGAAATGTCACATTTCTTTCTATAATGGCTGGTTAATTTACAATCCCCCTGATAGTATACAAAGATTCCCCCTTTTACAAATGCCATTTATAACACTTGCCATTGTCTTTTTATTTATTTTGAAACAGGGTGTCATTGTATAGCCTAGGCTGGCCTTGAACTAGGATTCTCCTGCCCAATGAAGGGTGGAATTATAGATACACACCACTATGCCAAACATCTTTTGTCTTTTGATTGTAGCCATTCTAACAAGTGTGAGCTGTATCTCACCAATGTCTTAAAGCAAAAGAAGAGAGATAGCTTCCATAGATAATATGTTAGGGGTCTCAAGGGGAGAACCTTCAGAGAAATCCCCTATACAGAGGAGATATTCTAGTTTTTGTAACAATTCAGGGGCTTCTAGAAAGTCCCCACACTGTTAGGAGTTAGGAACAAGGCAGACCTTTTTATAGGAAGTCAGTCAGGATTATAGGCCCAAGGAAAATGAAATGTCTGTATGTCCTGGTGGAACTGGTAGTCAATGCTGGGAACATGGAGATTTTATATTAAACTCAACCTAATCTATAAGTGCCGGAACTAAAATCTAAAGAACTCTGACCCAGTAATGGGCAGGCTAGAGAAGGGATGGGATGCACACCTTTAATCTTAGCAGAGGCAGAGGCAGGAGAAGCTCTGTGAGCTCAAGGCCGGCCTGGAAAACGTAGTGAGTTCCAGGCTGACTAAGGCTACTTAGTGAGACACTCAAAAAAAAAAATATGTATATATAAGTTAGTTGTCTAATCCTACTTCCCACTGCTTTTGGCTTTTCCCCAAAGTGAGCTTTGGTGGAGAGCTTTCTTCAGCTTGTACTCTTCCATCCAATTCTTTGACCAATCCAATTCCCTATATATATTCAAATTAACCAACCAGGTTCACCCAAATTCAATGCTTAATTTACATGTGCATCAATCAAATCAGCCTGTTCTTAGAAAGTAAAAGAATCTCTCACCCAGAGAGGAATTTGGCAACTCATTTTCCAGCCCCCTCCTTGTTGCTTTTGTTTATTTTTTTCAGAATCACCTTTGCTTGCTTGCCTTCTTACTGTTTCTCATTCAAAATAATGAGGCAGAAAACTCATGCGTGAGGTGGGACACAGACACACCACCAAACAGTTGGTTTAATCTATGTGTCCCCATGAATGGAGCCAGGTACTTGGTAGGATCATAAACTTCTCTTGCAGCTTTATAAGAGAATAGCTGTGAGATCACACCACAAGAAGGTTTCCCAGCTCTCTCAGAGTTTTCAGGGGGTGTCTTGATTTTCTCCAGGCTGCCAGCTCTGGTCTCCTAGAGTGACTAGGGTCTTAAAGTGAGTCCAAGGATTATTAGAATTTTGATGCTGTGAGGAACAGTTAGGTCCAGCTGTCCCTTCATGCATCATGGGACCAAGCTGAGCACAATTCTTACTTGTTACTGACTTCTACAGTGCAGTCACTGTAATTCCCATTGTATTGATGAGCAATGGGATTTCAGAGAACTAGAGTAGCTTGTCTAAAGTCACATCTCCCCTTAGATGAACTAGAATTCAACTCAGATTTGTAGAAGACAAGGAATATGTGTTATTGTCCACTTCATTCATGGTTGAAGCTCCTGTCCTCATAGACAAACGTGAGAACCCTGAGATCCAGGAAGAGCAAGGGAAGATTCCAGTTACAGGGACTGTACTAGATGAACTGGTAAACACGGTATGTTCACAGGGGCTAGCACCCTCAGCTCCTGCCCTGGCTGCTGTCATGCATGAGTGGAGGCCCAGTGTTTTCAGCTCTGATGGAGGCCAGCCTTGCTGGGAGCTCTATCAATGTTTGAATACTGACATTAGGTAAAAATCATGTGAATTATATGGACCCCCAATATATATATATTGGTTGTCTTTAGAACTTGCCATCTACTTTGATTAACTGTAAGAATTAGAATATCCTTGTTTGGGGCTGGAGGTGTAATTCATAGCAGAACACTTGTCTCGTATGCTTAAGACATGCATAGGAATTCAGCAGTACAAAAACAAGCGCCCCCCCAACCACAGGCAAGAGACATAGAATACCATCCACGTATGCAATTCAAATTTCTTTTATAGTCATATCTAAACAGTTTAAAAGAGGTTGAAGTCAATTTTAATACTACATTTTATTTATCTTAAATATAAAAAATATTATTTAATGCATAGTAAATGTCAATGCACCAATTTGAATTCAGCACGTAGAAGGACTCCACATGACACAAACAGTTGCCAGCATTTGCAGTTTGAGATTAGGAGCCACATATAACCCCAGGTGAGACTTCCTCAGATTCAGAAAGTTCTTCTCAGGAAACCAGCTCATCCCAGCTGTTCTTAGAGTCTGTTAATAGCCTTTTATTCCTTTAGCAAATGAGGATTCCTCTTTCCTCCAGCTAGAACAGAGCTTGCTTTGTTAGTATAAACAGGCAAGCAAGTCTACTTCAGTGTGTTAGAGACCTGACTTTGCTCAACAAAGTGTCAGAACAAGAGAGGGACATTCCTCATCTTTTCAAGCTCAGCAAAGTGTTTATGTGTGTGTGGTTCAACCCCAAAAATAGTTTATTGGAATTATCAATTTGCAATTCAGAGCAATGATTATGTTTGAGGAACCACTAGATATAAAATTTACAGGAGTTTGGAACGGAGGGCTGAGGACAGTACAGAGATTTAAAATGTTTTGGAAAGCTAAATGTAGAGTTGGATTCTTGTTTTTGTTTTTTTGAGAGGTAGTTTCTCTGTTGTAATTCAGGCTGTCTTGGAACTCACTCTGTAGACCAAGCAGGCCTTGAACTCATAGAGATCCTCCTGCCTCTGCCTCCCAAGTGCTGGGATTAAAGGCATGCGCCACCACCACCCTATTTTAGAGTTGGATTTTAAAAAATTATTTGTTTCAGTGAACTGAATGTAGACTTGGCTTTCAATTAAAATTTATTTGTTTGTTTGTTTGTCTGCTTATTTACTTATTTATTTAGTGTTGGTTCTTTCCTTCTGCCACGTGGACCCAGGAATCGAACTTAGGCTACACATGGCAGCAAGTGTCTTTCACTGAATGTCTCACCAGTTGTTGCTTTTAAAGCTGTTTTTTTAATTTTATTTTCAGCATTTATGATTTATATTTCTTCAGTTTTTATCTTTGTGTTGAAGTTCATATAACCAATCCGTTATCTTTGTGCTGTCTAGTTCTTAATGTTAACTTGACACAAGCTAGAGTCATCAGAGAGGAAGAGTCTCTATTGAGAAAATACCTCCATTAGGTCAGGCTATCGGCAAATCTGTGGGGTATTTTCTTAATTAGCTTTTTACGGGGAGGGCCCAGCCCATCGTACTGGTGCCATCCCTGGGCTGGTGGTCCTGGTGTATGTAAGACAGCAGGCTGAGCAAGCCATGATAAAGACCAAGCCAGGAAGCAGCACCCTCCATGGCCTCTGCATGAGCTTCTGCCTCCAGGTCCTGCCCTGTTTGAGCTCCTGTCCTGATTTTCTTCGCCGATGGACTGTGATGTAGGAGTGTAAGCCAAATAAACCCTTTCTTCCTCAACTTACTTTTGACCATGGTGTTTCATCATAGCAATAATAACCAAAACCTAGAATAGCCTTCCTTATTTCATCTAGTTTATTGTGTCTTTAAACATACTTATTATTTTGTGTTCTCTGTCCTTGATTTCATCTAACTTATTTGCACTAGATGCCATTGCTGTAGGGTTGATAATTTTTGGAGGAGGTGCATTGTCTTGCTTTTGTGTGCATTTCTTACATTGGATTAACATACCTGGTGTTATTTCTTTGGTTTATTATTTATTCTTAAAAGCTATATTATTTCAGTTAACATATTTGCAATGTTCAAGTAGGACTTAGATGTGATAGTTCAGTGTGTGGTTTAGAAAGTAATTCCTCAATGCAGGAGTTCAGGTGCCTAGCGTAAATTCTATATTATTCCCCAAGTATGAGATTAACTGAGAGGCAGTCACAGTTGCTTGATATCAGCACTGTGCAGATGCCATTTAATATTTAATAACAGTAACCCCTTTGATTTTAATGGGACAAACAATCAAAGATAATGTGAGGTAGACTCAGATTTTAGCTATTTAGATTAGGTATAGGCTAGGTAAGGTGAGTAAGAATAAGAATTCAAAACTAGGTTTATGATGAAAAGAGAAAAAAATGAGGTGGATAAAGTAGCTGGGAAGAGAAATCGGGATATTGGTAGAGTCCTCAGATTTTAGAGAGTGACAAATTGATGAAGGATTACAATTAAGAAGTAAAAAAAAGGAAGAAATCGCCAGGCACTGGTGGTGCATGCCTTTAATCACAGCATGCAGGAAAAGTAGACAGATCTCTGAGTTTGAGGCCAGCCTAGTCTACAAAGCAAGTTCCAGGACAGCCCTGTCTCCAGAGGGAAGATGTCAAATGAGAGGGAGAGTGTGTGAGACGTAGCTGAAGAAGCTGGTAAAGAATGCCTTATAGTGAACTGGGTAGAGAAACTCACAACAGTCCTACAGCCTGGAAAGACGCAGACAAAAGCAAAACCGTCATGAGACATTTATACAAGGGTGGAAATTAAACAACAGAAAATAAAAGATAGGACAGATACTGTGGCATCAGTTGCTGGCCCAGCTGTGCTGAGCTCTCAGCCCCTCTTGCTCTAGCAGACTCTCTTGTGCTCCTGTCTCGAGGAGAACCTTGATATCTGCAGCCTCTGTGTTCCTGGGGTTCTACCATCTGGGGGTATGGGGTGTAGGTCCTTTCCTGGTGGTTTCTTCAGACCCTCACTCCACCATGGTGTCCTCTGGTTCTGCAGGTCTAGCCTCGTCAGCCTCTGCTGCTCTGTCCTCCAAGGGTGCTGCTTTTAGAGCTGGATATTCTTAGTGGATATGCCACGTAACAGGCTCCTTTTCTTGAGCTGATGTGACACATACCCTACTAATGTGGCTTAAGCAACAGCATCTGTTTCCTCATGGTTCTGAATACTGGTGCTGCTAGGTTTGGTACAGAATGAGGATGTCTCCTCCTGCTTGCTGATGGCCACCTCTACATAGTGGACAAGAGATGAGCTCTCTGATGTCACTTCTCACAAGGACATGAATCTTACAGGATCAGGGATTTTTCCCTTACGACCTCATTTGGCTTTAATGACTTTCATAAAGACTCTGTCTTTGAATACAGCCATATTGAGAGTTAGGACTTCAACGTGTGAATTTTGAAAAAACGAAATTCAATCCACAGCGTCAGGGCTCAAGCAGAATACATTTTTCATGTTTG
The DNA here is from genome assembly GCA_026225945.1 of Cricetomys ansorgei. Lineage (NCBI taxonomy): Eukaryota > Metazoa > Chordata > Mammalia > Rodentia > Nesomyidae > Cricetomys > Cricetomys ansorgei. The sequence goes on along the minus strand of JAMJFZ010004314.1, from coordinate 556,943 downwards.
TTTTGTGTGTTTATTTTAATCTAAACTACATGTCAAATTATGTCAGAATCAGTAACTGCCAGATGGAACTGTTTGGTATCTAGATTCACAGGTTTTCAGTTGTTTAATTAGTAGGAGAAATAAGTCAAACACAAGGACTCCTGGCTAAACTTTGTCAATTTCTTTCTACAAACTCATTAATTCCAATGTTCATTATTTGACTCAGTCTACAGGAATAGAGCCTCACTATGTCTTATATTACTGGCATAATAAAGACCAAGGTCTATCCTTCAGTCAAAGTATTCTGGTCTCTTATCCCTTGTTAGTTTCATTAGGCAACTTCTTCGACTCTCCTTAGTACTAATGTTCATAATAATGGCTACTAATCCCTAACCACCAGAAGTATAACAAGCTATGACAAACATGTCACTTACATTAGCTATTTTGACCTTTGCCACAGTTTCTGAATATTTCTTACATGCTTGTCCTACAGATGAGGAGGAGAAACAGCCAAGTTCATAGTTTAAGAATTAACTGGGCTAATTGACTGAGCCTGATTCTAAGAGACCTTTCCCCAGAGTGATATAAACAATCTCATTGGCATTTATTAACACAGCATACTAATACTGGCATCTTTTGGAGACTGAGCTAGTGTATGGGGCATAGAAACTGTGTGTGTGTGTGTGTGTGGGTGGGTGGGTGCGCGCATGCGTGTGCGCACAGGTGTTTTGCTGTTTCTGAGGGAGGGTTTTGCTATGTAGCATAAATTAGCCCTCAACTTATGTTCTTCTTGCTTCAGCCTCCTGCTACACTTGGCTAGATCTGACATTTTAAAGGTGGGGGAAGGGGGCTATGTGCAGAATAACCTTGAAGAGGAAGTTTGTGTGTGTTGGAGAGGAAAGATTTTCCCCTATTTCTATCTCTGGGTTTGCTTCTGGGAAAAATCTACAACAAAAAACAGGTTAAGAAGAGAAAGCATTTGAGCTCATTTTATACTAATGCCATGTGACATGGCAGCCTTCATAAATGAAGGCCCAAAGAAACAGAGGTATGTGTATCACCAGTTGTGCTCAGTGTGATCAGCGGCCAGAAGAGCACGCACTGATGGTACCAGGCTGGGGAAAACTTAGTAAAGCCATTTGCTACATGAGCTGCTTCACTATAACAAGCACCTTCGAGGATCTTCTTATAAGAGGAAATGTAAGGCTGGTGAGATGGCTCAGTGGGTAAGGCACCTTGCCACAAAGCCTAATGTCTGAATTAGAACCCCAAGACCCACATGGTGGGAGAAGTGACTTCCAAAATTGTCCTCTGACCTCCAGATGCTCATTGTGACACACATGTACCCAAACACACAGAGAAATAACTGTAATAGGAAATACAGAAGGGAAGTTTATTGTAGCTTACAGTTTCACAGGCTTCAGTCCATGGTCACGTGACCAGGTTGCACTTGGGGTTTGTGGTGAGTGAGCATCCAGGAGCGCATGACAGAGCAAAATAGCAAAGAAGGAAACAGAGCTCCACTATCCCCTTCAAGATCTTCCTCTTAATGGCCCCCCACTAGGCCCCATTTCTTGAAGATCCAGCAACTCTTAATAGCATCATGCTAGGAAGCAAGTCTCTGCCTTGAAGGGCTCGAAGATGCAACTGTACCACATACAGATTCTTCTTTGTATCCCTGTATCTTCAGGTATTAGGACATTCCTTTCTTTCAGGTATAGGGAGGAACTCTCTGGATGAGGGTCTTATGATGTGCATAAGAGAAAGTTTAGAAAATTCTTTCATAACCTGCTTCAGGGAAGAAGGATCGGGACAAACTAGAACTTATTGTTCCTGTTTTTTTTGCAAATAGCAAGATATCAGATCTGGAGATAGCATATTATGAACTCCTCTGTTATTAAGGCTAAGAAAGGTTCATGTGTCTTTTTCTTTCAGTTTATCAACAAGGAGGAGGGAGGGCAGGCATTTGAACCCATTTCTATGCATCCAACTGCTCCAGGCACCCTGAGAACAATTGTTGAAGTTGTGGCAAGATTGTGCTTTCTTCCTGACATATGCCTTAATGGCTATTTAAAGGAGCCTAGGATTGGAGTGGAACCAAAGGGAAACCAAGGATAATTAACTGGGAATCTAGGACACCTACTTAATGTACTGCTTCATTCTCCAGGGCAGGTCAGGGATGGCAACTGAGTTGAAAGCAGTCTGCACCAAGTCAGCCAGCTGGACGGAGAGTTTTGCAGAGAAACCCGAGACTTGCCTGGAGAGAGGTCCTGGTTTAGCCAGGCTCTTTATAGGTACTTTGTGGTTTTTACTACGAGTGAGGAGGGAGCAATTACGGTCCCTAAGCCACACTGGCCACCTGTCACCCCTTGTCACCATTTCATTTGGTTAACACCTAGCCCCTCGGGGGGCCTGCGGTGAAATCTGTACATGGCCACATTCTCTGCAAAGTCCTGCTCAGTGATTACAGCACCAGTTTTTTATGGGCCTAAAACCAGCCCATGTTTAGGGGATTGCTATGGCTGGTACACATTAGCGGTGGAATATCTTTCCACCATTCACTGTGATTCTGTTGTGGATATTTTTGACAGTCTCAGAGCCTGTGTGTGTAATACAGAGAGCTTGCTTCATTCTGGAAGAGTTGACCAGTATCTGCAGTAATATCAATGAACAGTTCGCAGTCCCTGCCAGAGTCCTTTCGTGGGGTTGGATGGGATAAGGGGACAATGACAAAATATGTGCGGTGTGTAAACAAACTGTGTGCTGTGTTAAAAGCTTGTAAAAGCAGAGCATAGGGGACGAGGTGAATTTCATTTTTAAATTGACAGCAGACATGAAACTGCTTATTATTCTACTGTATTGGAAAGTAGAATTGAGGAATGTAGGCTGCAGTGCCAGGGGTGGGAAAGGCCGGAAATTATTACTGTACATTAGTCATGAGAATTAGACTCACCCACCCCACTGTGACCTCCACAGAGCATCTCCATGACATTATTATTTATTTTAATATTGTACAAGAAGAATATGCTAATCACACAATCCCTCCTTTTTCTTTTCTTTCTTTGTCTACCATTCTTTTTCTTGTCTGTTTTCCACTTTCCCCCTTTCTGCCTTCTTTTTACTTTTTCCTACCTTCTGTTTTCTCAAGACAGAGTTGAGAAGCCGCAGAGCTAACCCTCCGGAAACTTACAACCCAGTCAAAGAATAAGCAAGACTCGAAACAGTTTGAGAGCACTGTGTCAATGGTAATATGAACAAACTACATTCTTTAAGATGAGGGCTGACAGGACGGCTCAGCAGATTAAGGGACTTGTTGCCACGCCCAAGGGCCTGAGTTCAACCCCCAAGACCCACATGGAGGAAGGAGAGAACAGAATGCTTGAAAGTTGTTCTTTGATCTCCATGTACATACTATGGCACATACAGCCACACACGTACACACACACAAAATTAATGTAAAAATGACAGATGTACTGATTGTGTTTGCTTCAGTATGACAGAAATGAATGCTCAAGACAGATTTAAAATTTAAATTTAAAATTTAAAAAATTTTATTTTTACTTACGCTTATGTATGTGTGTGGCTCTATATGGGTATGTGTACATGAGTGTGGGTATCTACTAAGGCCAGAGGCATCAGATCCTCTTGGAGCTTGAGTTAGGCAGTTGTGAGACACCTGGTGTGGCTGCTGGGAGACAGCTCAGATCCCCTGAAAGTGCAATATGTGCTGAGCCATCTCTCTAGCCTCCCACAGAGTGGGATTATTTAAACAACATTTTGGATGTGGGGAAGGCATGTGTATTAAGATCCCTGGAGGAATGTATGGTAGAAAGGAGGCCATACACCCTGGGGACACACAGGTGAATACTTGGAGACAGGATTTTGGTAAAATGTGCTGAAAAGTTTGTGCCATCATTGGTTTGCAAGGAATGGACAGAATTAGTTGGGTGAATGGCCTTGGAAGAATCGTGGAGTTGAGGAGCATAAATTAAGTATAAATTTAGGATGCAGTATGGTGATATGAAAGGGGTTAGATTTCCCCCCCACAAGACTTTATTGCAAGAACTAAGAATAAAAGAGGAGCTCCCTGAATCTTAGTTAAGTCACTGAACCATGGTAAGTAATGAAATGACCTCTTCCACCTTACTAGAATTCAGAATTACTTACTGTTCCCAGACCTCTGATTTATTGTATACTTTAGGTTATTGGCTGTGTTCTAAGAGTAGGGTCCAGAGGCAGGGAGAATGTGGGAGTTTTCTTTGGGGCTGTCCCATCTTACTACCTCCTGCCTTATCTTCAATCTCAATCCTTGGTACATTCTTACTTGGGCACTTTTTTTTTATATGTAGGAGCACTATGCTGAGTTTCTTTGAAGTTAGGAGAAAGTTCAAGATGGATATGTAGCTCTCAAAGAACAGGCGCAGGGAATTTAGGACAGAGTGCCTTTAACCTCCACCTAAACGTCCCTTGTAGCTATGCAGTGACAAAGTCCTTTATACTTCAATTCCTGCTTACTTGGAGCTTAATGCTTCAGGCTGTTCATTTCCTGCAGCCTGAGTTGACTTCAGTGGATATCTGGACAGTGTTGAGCAAGTTTTCTGTGCAGCCTCCCAAGAGGGAAATTCCTCTTTGCTTTGCTTCATGACCTAGGCTTATTTTTCTCTAGGTACACCTTACAATATCTTATTTGTAGCTGTTCTCGATTTTCACTTCTTTCTCATTTTCAGGCTGTGACTGGGTGTGACTTGTTGCTATGGCATTGTGACAGTGGCAGGAAGGGACCAGTGTTCACTGTATCCTTGGTGTTCAGTTTGTATTGATGCTGAATCATGGCTTTTCTGACTGATAATAGGATAAAATGGTAATAATGTAGGAGGGAAATCCAAGCCAGTTATGGTGGCACACATCTGTAATCCCAGCACTTGGGAAGAGGAGATAGGAGGGTGAGTTTGAGGGCAGCCTGGGTTGTGTACTGAGTCTGACGCTGGCTTGGGCTATATGGTAAGAATTTGAGGGTTAGGTAGGGGATCCAAACATACCTCACTTGGCCAATCATTTCTTTACATACTCAACTAATATATGGAGATACATATTAAAATATGGTAGCGAAGGCCATTTATTTTATGGTATTAGATATTAAAAAGGAGCCAAGTAAATAAGATATTAAAAAATTATCTGATTAGTTAAAATACCAAAATTTCAATAAATATTCTATATATTTCAAAAAATATCCTAGATGACAGAATTATCAGTAGTTTCTTTTTGTTTGTACTTTGTATGAATAACACATGCTATCTTTTTAGTAAGGAGGCAGCTAGTTATTTTATCCAAAAAGATAATCTTGGCTGGCTGTTACACAGTTAATTTTTCTAAGACTGGTTAAGAGGCCTATCTTAAGAGGCTGGATAAACTGCTTAACAGTTAAGTGCACTTGGTGCTTTTGTAGAGTACCCAAGTTAGATTCCAAGCAGCCATGTCAGGCAGCTCATAACTTCCTATAACCCTAGTTCCAAGGGATCCAATGCCTTCTTGTAATTTTCTGAAGGCACATATATACACACACCATGCACATAAACTCATACAGGCATACACACACACACACACACACACACACACACACACACACACAGAGCACAAAAAGAGGCCCATCTGAGAAGCAAATATACTTCTACAGAGTTTCTGACAAGGCCTGGATGGACTGACAGTGTGTACAGAAGTCCAGTCATCATTCATTACTAAGAACATGTTCTATATAAAGGCACTGTGATGCACAGGCACACTGTTTTAGGTATGTGGTGTCCTGTGTATAATTGGGATAGGGAAGGTGTACTGAATCAGGTAAGTGGTATAGTAGTAGATACTGGCTCAGGTAGGTTGGGGTAGATGGGGATTCTGGCTCAGGTGAGTGGGGGGAACATTCTGCCTTTGGCTTGTGTTAGATCCATCCAATACTCTCTGTGGAAAGAAGTTTAAGCACTTGAGGTGTGCACTAGAGAATGGGGAGGAGACATGTGTGAGGGGGGTAACCTTCTATTCTCATGGAACATCATTTCCACTTTAGAGAACAAATGATAGGGAAACAAAGTCACTCATTCATGAATATTACAGATGCTTTCTCAAAACAGATAAGGATTAGGGAGGAGAGAGCTGTGTCTCCCTTGCCATTTGAGGAAGATGAGGCTGAAGATTGGATTCAGGGTGAAGATACTGTTGTACTGGCTAAAACACCTGACACATCAAGCTTGTGCTCTTTAGTGAGTCTTGATGACCGGACACTGAATACACTCACAGCTATGATACGAGACCAAGTGAAAAGAACAATAACTATGACTTGAGGAGTTGAAGAAGGGAAAGGCTTAATTCAAGCACAAATTATTGGTGTGACAAAGGCTAAAGTTGGCCAGGTTTTGCTCTGTCTTGATGCTTGATGCGAGGTAGCAGTTAGCTGGTGTGTACCAGCTTGGAGCTCCTGTCTCTAAAGGCTGAGCCATTTCCTGTTTGTACTGATAACAGTTGTAAGTAGAGGCACATATTAAAATGCACCCAGTGAAGACTGGGAGGACTGAGGAGCATAGGTTAGAGTATGCTCTAGAAGCATGTGCCTCGACCCCTGTGAGAGAACAGACTGTGAAGGAAAATAACTGGACCATACTGGCCTCCAGCCACAGTTGGTGGGTCATTTACCATTGAAACAGAGTTCTCTTTTGAATTGGATGACTATGGTCCAGGTCACACGAGGTGCTGACAACTCGAATCCCATACAAGGTACAGCAGTGTGATGGCACTTTCATCCATCCTCTGTTCTCGTGTTGCACATACCATATCTACCACCTTAAGGGTTGGCAAAAGACCCCGCTCTTTATGTTGGGTCGTCCTCAACTCTAAAGAACTGTGTTAGAGGTGGTGGATGTTTAGAGAGATGAATGCAAAGACTATTATGATGTGGTGTTTGAATGAGCATAGCCTCCATAGGCTCATATGTTCGAATGCTTGGTCCCCAGCTGGTGGAACTGTTTGGAAAGGATTGTGAGGTGTGATCTTGTTGGAGGAGATGTGCCACTGGAGGTGGGCTTTGAGGTTTCAAAAGCCCACACCATTTCTAGTTAGCTCTCTCTCCGCCTTGCAGCTGTTTCAACACTACTGCACCAGCGCTGTGCCTGCCTGTCTGCTGCCATGCTGTCTGCCATGATGGTCATAAGCTCTACCCATCTGGAACTATGAGCCCCAAATTAAATGCTTTCAAAAGAAAGTTGTCTTGGTCATGGTGTTTTCATGGCAAGAGAGAACCAAGACTAGTCATTCTGAATGAAAGGCACTGTCATATGAGGATAGCCTTTGAACCGAAAAAGAAGTAGTAGCTTATGATATCACAGCATACACCCTTTACTCTCCAATTGCTGGGGATCAATCAGAGGCTTTTAAACTTCAACACTGCATCAATAGCAAACAGATGGAAGCCTTATTGAAAGAAGTCTTTGCCACAGGATGAGTGAGAACTGGCTTCTATACATCAATGAAGCTGAAAGCTCATACAATACATCCAGTGCTTGACAGAAGAGCCCGATGGACCAAGAGGAGTATGTCCTATGATTAAATGAACTTAAGGAATATTAGTCCTTCAGGAACCAGCACAAATTTGCTTGCACTCCTTCAGGAAAATGCTGACACTGCTCACAGGTCCTGTCTCCAGTGTTCATCTCTTATTGTGACTCTGATAAAATGACTCAAGAGTGGGAAATGAATACCATAATGGAAGTTAGAAAGAATAAAAGGAGGCCACATCTACCTACTGGTAAGTCCAAGCAGTATTGAAGACTGCCTGGAACCTGCTGCAACAATATTACTAATCCTGTACAGCTCCAAACCCAGAACCTCAGTGAGGACACGGATTATCTGTGATGCCACAATAACACTGTCACCTGCAGATACTGTGTTCTCAACCTTTGCAGGTGTTTGCATCTCTTTTTGTCTTATTTTAAGATGATGCTGTCAGCTATGCCTTTGGCTGAGAACAGAACTGAAAGCATGCTGTCTGCTTAGCGATTACACTCAAGGATCTGAAAGGAAGTTCGATTATTTTTTATCACACTTGAGGTTGGCATAACTAGACTTTCATGTATAACTTAGTGATTACCAATTGGTTGTGTCTTTCATTTTGAAGTACTACTGTAGTAGCTTTTGTTGTTGTTGTTGTTGTTTGCTTGTTTTTGTTTTGTTTTTCTGTTTTTTTAAACCAAGGTGGCTTTACTTCATAGTCATGCAGCAATTAAATAAAACAGAATAGAATTAAATGGAATGAAAAAGAAAGAAGAAGGAGGAAAGAAGGAAAGAAAACATTGCAGGCAATCTACTCATTCAAAGTACAAGGCAGATCAATGTATTTTTTTATTTTTGTGTGTATGAATGTTTTGTCTGCATGTGTGTCTGTGCACCATGTGTGCACTACCCAAGAATGCCAGAAGAGAACATCAGATTCCCTGGGACTAGAGTTACAGATGGTTGTCAGCTGCCACGTGGGTGCTAGGAATTGAACCTGGGTCCTCTGGAAGAGAGTTCTTTTGACCTCTGAGCTTTCTTTCCAGTCCCCCAAATGGTGTATTTTCACACAGTAGTAGATGAAAAGTTTATTGATAATATTGTAGACATCATATCTTCCCTAATCTAACTAACCAGATCCTAACTAGCAATATGGTAGAGTATCATAGAAAAATACCTACAGTTATCAGCTAGGACTTCTAAAATACCCAATCCTTTGGGCTGTGGAGGTAGCTCAGCGGTAGAGTACTTACTTAGCATGCACAAGGTCCTCATTTTGGTGTCCAGCATGGAATTGGGGGTAGAGGAAGACTCTCCTTTTCCAGCCACATATCTGTGTGCTGCTCAATCCCCATTTCTCCCTCCTTAACCCCTGCAGTTATTTATTATTTATTGTGTGTACATGTGTACGTGTGTATATGTGTGCATGTGTACATGAAGGTCTTTGTGTTAAGGAGCACAAGTATGTACGCAAGTGTGTGTGTGTGTGTAGGTCAGAGGTCATTCTTGGATATTGTTCCTCATGAGCTGTCCACCTTGTTTTTTTTTTTTTTTGTTTTGTTTTGTTTTGTTTTTTAAAGAATATTTTATTATCTATCATTTGATGGTTTCTTTTTGTAAATAAGAGAACTAAGCAATCAAATGTCTTCTGGGATCCTATCTTGAATATTTTGTCACCATTTCAAAAAAATGTGAAAATAAACCCTCTGTAGGAAAACTTGCACCTTTATTTTTGTTTGTTGCAGTTGAAATAATAAGATAATATCAAACCTTCCTAACATCTAATATTAACTGAGTGTAGCAAGTTGTCCCGTTTTTATTAGATTTTTGAAGATTTTTTTTCTTAAGTGTAGCGTTATATCTGTGCAAGTGTTAACCGTAGTGAGTATCTGTGCAGCAAGCCTGAAATTTATACTTTGAAATAAATGACTGGGTTTAAATAAATGATAACTCTGAATATTAATCATCTCACTCTTCAATCAGAAGTCATCGAATAGCAGAATGGATTAAAAATCAGTGTTTATCCATTTATTGCTTCTCCATCAAAGACAGATGCTGCTTCAGAGTCAAAGGATGGAAAAGCATACCTCAAGCAAATGGAAACAAGCCGCTGCTTCTGTTCCAATATATGACAAAACAGGCTTCATACAAAACAGTCTGAAGAGTTAAAGAAGGTCAGTCCATGCTGATCAAGGCAGCAGTATATCAAGAAGACATTACAGGGTTAGGAAAATAACTCCGTGGCTAAGCACTTGCTGTGCAAGCCTGAGCAATCAGATTCAGTTCCCAGCATAAAAACTGGGCAGGCACAGTGGCTGGCTCGTTGCTCAGGAGCTAGCAGGCTAGCTAGACTAGCTGAATCAATGAGCTTCAGATTCATGGAGAGACCCTACTTAGAAAAATAAAGTGGAGGGTGATAGAGTGAACACACATGCACTCATTCACACCACACACATAAGAAAAAATTAAAGCTAGAGAAAGATGGTGTTACATTTGTAAGCATACATGTCTAGCATAGGTACGCTCAATTCCATAAAACAAATGCTACTAGATGCAGAGTCACAGATTAACCCCAATACAATAGTAGCCAGTAATTGCAATGCTCCACTGTGACCGGTAGACAGGTCATCTCTAAAAGAAATAGAGAAACATTTGAGTTAAATGCCTTCAAATGAACCTAAAAGACATCTACAGAATAGTCCAATTACACATTTTCCTCAGAAACTCACGAAATTTTCTCTAAACAGTAGGATAAAAAGTAAGTCATCACAGACACAGGAAAACTGAAATAATTTCTTATATTTCTATCTGACCACAATGGAATAAAACTACAAATCAGTAGCAAGAGAAATTATAGAATATATACAAACTCACAGAGATTACACAATACACTATTGAATGAATCCAGAAAGAAATCAAGAAGGAATTTTTAAACATTCCCTAGAACAGACTAAAAGTAAAACACAACATACCAAAACTTATGGTATACAATGGAAGCAATCCTAAGAGCTAGGAATGCCTACACTGAAAAATCAGAGAGATCTAAAATAAATGATAATGGGCTTTTGAGCCTTGAAAAAACAGGAGCCACTCAACCTCCAAATCACTAGACAGAAAGAAATAATTAAAATCAACACAAACACTAATGAAATGGAAATAAAAAATAACACAAGTGGATAAACAAAACAGAGTTGGTTCTTGAAAAGATAGCAAGATCAGCAAACCCTTAGTGAAATTAACTAAAAGGACAGAAAGCCCAAATTAATGAAATTAGAGATGAAAAGTGAGACATTACAACAGACACCAGTGAAATTCAGTAAATCATAATGATATACTTTAAATATGTTTAAATAAACATTTACATTTCACTAAGCTGGAAAATCTAAAGGAAGTAGATGAATTTCTAGATGCATATGACATACCAAAACTAAACCAAGATGAGATAAACAGCTTAAAAAGACCTACTGAAGCAATGGGATCCAACCAGTAATAAAAGTATGCTCCCACCTAAAAAAAGTCCAGATGGATTTACTGAAAGATTTTTTTCCCCCAGAACTTCAAAGAGAATTAACACCAATGATTTGCAAACTATTCCAAAAAATAGAAAAGGGCCGTTTTCAGACTCTTTTACATGCCAGAACCTGATACCAAACCATGAAAACACAAAACAAAATCTATAGACCAACACCCCCCCCACCATGAACACAGATGTAAAAATTCTCAATAAAACAATTGCACATTGAATTCAAGAACACTGAAAAGATCGTATACCACGATCAGGTTGGCTTCATTCCAGACATGCAAGAATGACATAACATGCAAATCAATAAATGTAATAAACCACATAGATGGATGCAGTTCAGAAGTAACCTGATCATCTCAGTAGATGAAGAAAAAGTTTTTGATAAAATCCAAATTCTTTTTCTGATAAAAGCCCTGAGGAGACTAGGAACAGAGGGATAATATCTCAATATAATAACGCCTATAGTGACAAACCTATAGCCATTATTATAGCACACGCAGAAAAGGTGAAAGCATTCATACTAAAATCAAGAAGGCAAGAGTGTGCTCTCAACATTTTTTTGTGCCATGGATCTCTGGTCTAGGATAAACCCATGTTTATCCTAGACCTATTTATGTGCTAGCTCTTTGGTGTAAGGAATGCTAGTGAACAAACAACAGCAGTACTTGGAAGATAAGAGTAACAGTAATGACCCTGAGCACTCGGTGTGTACCAAGAACTCCGAGCATGGCATGGTAAGGCCAGGACTGAGACAGCTCTCCACAGTAGAAAACCAGATGAATCCACAGACTGAACAAATAGTTAAGAATTAAAACACTGCTCATAGTTTAAGTGTGTTGGGCACTCCTGGAAAGGACTCTGCTTGACTTCTGTAGTGACTGGGATCAGCTCTATCTAACATTCTGTAACTGTCTGAAAGCCATTAATATTGAAATTTTGAGTCTCAGTTTTGTCACTCATGTGAATATGTATTTTAAGTAGTATTCTTAAGAATATAGCACACAGCATGATAATGTATTCTACAGTCTGCATGAAATATGTATAAAATTATAAATTTGTGGGAAATTATTAACCTGGTTAAGGTGAATTTTTACAGTATTTTTGTACTTTGAGAACTCCAACTTTTTATTACACACCTTTTTTCATCCTACCTCCAAGTACTCCTTTCTTGGATTGATGGAGGCACCTTTTCAGAAGCAGCAAGCTAGTGGTGAAATATTCTGAGCCCTCTCTGGTATCTCTCCCTTCCGCAGCTGGATTACAGGCCCTTGAAAGACAAAGTGTTTGACACAGCATCTAAGAGTGTGTGCATTTTGGTACATGAACTATAATTCGTAAACATTTCGTTTTCAATCCAGTCTCCAAGGCTCGTTCTCCCTAACTCCCATGTAGCCCTTGTTGGCCTAGAACTATGTAGACCAGGCTGACCTCAAACTGGCAGCAACTCCCTTGCCTGTGGCTCTGGAGTGGGGATTACAGCACACATCCAGAATTTCTAGTCTATTTTATGACCAGTGTGGGCCTCTAGCTCAACCCAACAGCTGTGAAGTAAAGGTCAGTTGAGTGCAGAGGGCAGTGGAGGCAGTCACCAACCTGAGCAGAGGTGGGTGGTGAAGGACAGCTTTGCAGGTGCTTGCTTTGGGGAAACCTATGTGCACTGGAAAGAACTGCAGAAAAGGAGCTAGGAGGTGAGGAAGGGAGAGGGAACTTCCAGGCGATGGTTGGGTATTCACTCTATGTTCAAAGTTCGGAAGTAAATGGAGACACCAGAGAGAGACTTGATGAATTGCTGTGTTTAGGAGCTTGCCCAGCTCACTGTGGGCTCCAAAAGGAGGAGCAAGAAATGTGTTCTTTTCTGACTTGACGTCTATACAATGAAATTGGAGTGGGTGTTCATTTATTTTGGCTCCATCCAGAGAAAGTGCCTGGGTAGAAGAAGCCTAATTTTTTTAACCTAAGAATAATAGGTAGCATTAACGGAGCAACTGCTAAGTGCAGTCTTGATGTTGATGTCATTGAAATATTATTATTATTGCTATCATTATCATGACTATTAACAACCAAGTGCTAGTCAGTATTTATTCCAAAAGGCACCATGCTGAAAATCTCCAGGTTTTAGATAAATGAACTCATTTATCTAATTGCTCTATGAGGTAAATACTATTATCTTTCTTATTTTACAAATGTTGAAACTAAGGCATGAAGAAATTGATTAACTCATTCAGGGCCACACAGAAAGAAGCAGAGCTGAGAGTTAAGGTTATACATGCATTGATGTGCAGTCATATCAAAGAATGTAACGTTACATGATTAGCATGGTAAGTGCCTATCACATATCAGAAGCTCCCAAAGGTCTTCTTTAGAAGAACTCTTCTTTGCTCCTTCACTAACTTATTAAAACGTTCATCTTTTTAACCTATATGTAAACTATATAAAAATATTGACATTTACCCCAACCCCATCATTATTCTTAGGCTTTTAGGTAAGAGTTATATGACATAAAACAAAAGAAAAAATCATTTTTCTAAATAATTTGTCTAAATAACTTGATGACTAACATATCATTAAAAAGTTTTTTTTTTTGGTGGAAGTGCTACATTCAAGGGAAGGAGAGAGAGGAACCAACACGGAAAAGCTCTTAGTTATCAAGGAATGGGATAGAAATGTTCTGTGTGGTCACTCATTGCTCACAACAGCCGGTATGAAGTGACTCTGAGGCTAAAAAAGTTCAGTCAACTTCCTTACTAAGAAGGGCAGAGCCCAAGACATGGCATTAGAAATACCTCTGGCTTCTTCTCCACAGTCCCAGGAACCCTATCTTACAGCATTTGATCCCAGGAAATCTCCAGCTTGGGAGTTCAAATAAGAAGGAGATGATGCCAAGGAATTTACTAAGGTTGGCTTTTGCTGGCAGACTTCACTCTTATTCCAAACAATTTCCTGAACAGCACAGCTGTTTCCTCCTCTGAATCCTCGCGGCTAAGTTAAGCGGCATTTGCCCGAATGCTAATCTTGAGATTATGTGTCTCTTAATCAATTTGGCTGTAATTAGGTTGAGCTTACAAATTGTCATTCCAGGAATAATGATTGTCTTTAGAGGCAGTAAGAAAATCATCGGCATCGCTCTTTGCTCTTTTATGCCCCTACAGCAGCCATCCCCTGCCTGCCATGGGGCAGAGGAGGTGGGGGTGCAGGGCAGGGCTCTGGTGTCATGCTTCAGGCAGGTGACCAGGGAGTGTGTGGTAGCATTGCTGAGGACATGGAGGTTTTAGACTGGCTTCTGTTGTAGTGTTTGCTTCTCTGGCTTGACTCTATTTGACATAAAGGAATGACATTTATATCATCTTTCCCCCCTATTAGCGTAACACTGTGTGTTGAAAGATTAATAAACATAATCTTCTCAGTAGTGTCTTCATTTATATAACTTCTTTCATCTGAGGATCTCACAGTATTTTGCAATTAGTGCCTCTGTCTTTGTATGTGAGATGGGGAAAGGTGTTCTTGTTGCTCTCACCAATAGCAAGTGCACCCAGTGGTGACAGATGATGTCCTAGCATTCACCGTTGTAATCTAGTTCCTGGCCCAGAGTACACAGGAAACAGCCATTGTTGGTGCCCTTCTTCCCACCTCAAGTGAGGCAGGGAATCAGAGTTCAGGGTTTCTTTTGAGATGTGAGCTCACTTTGTAGCACACTCTTCCTGGGTGTTGCAGTTACAGGCATATGCAGTCACTCTCAGCTTGTTTAGATTGAGTTCCTAAAGAGAAAGTGGCCACTTACTTAATTATTATTAAAAATTTTTTATTTGCATTTATTTATTTATTTATTTATTTATTTATTTATTTATTTATTTATTTATTTATTGTGTGTGTGTGTGTGTGTGTGTGTGTGTGTGTGTGTGGGTGTGTGTGTGTGCCACAGCTCCTGTATAGAGGTTAGAGGACAAGTTACCAGAGTTGGTTTTCTTCTACCACCATGTTGGTCCTGGAGACTGAATTCAGGTTGTCAGACTGAAAAACAAGTACCTTTACTTAGCTGAGTTACCTCGCAGGCCCCAGTTAGTATTATTTTTCTGTGTATAATGTGAGCAGTAACTCTCATGATTCCATGGGCCATGGAATCAATTTTGTGGTTTAGGCATCGTCATTGTTTGAACAGAAGAGAATCACCCGTTACAAGGGCAAGGCTTGTGAGATTTTGGTTCTCTTTGTGAATAAAACGTGCCCGAAGAGAGGAGATACAGAGTGGTGGTAGACAAGTCAAGGACTTTTGAGTTAGATTATTAGGATTTAAATTTCAGGACTGCCATGTTGTTGTAGTTTGAATTAGAAATGTCCTTTATGGACTCTGGTGTTTGAGCACTTGGTCCTCAGTTGGTGGTACTGTTTCGGGAGGTGAGGAGGTATGGCCTTGCTGGAGGAAGCCTGCCACTTTAAACTTTGAGAGTTTAAAGCTGCACACTGCCTCCAGTTCACTCTCTCTGCTCTGTGCTTGCAGTTGGGAATGTCAGCCCTCAGCTTTTCTGCTCGCCACCATCTGTTGACTGTTGCCACACTTCCTCGCAGTGATGGACTCTTACCCCTCTGGAGCTGTAAACCAAGGTAAACCCTCCTCACGTTGCCTGCCATGGTCTTTTATATTGGTCTTTGTAACAACAGAACTATTGACTATTGTGTGACTTAAATAAGATGATACAGGTAAGAACTTCACAAAGCCTAGTACGGGGTGAGTACTCCATAAACGTTAACTGCTCTACTATTACTGTTGCCAGTAGATAATTCTTGGGATTCAGAAATTGGCATTTATAAGATGGAGGTAAGCCAGGTATAGTGGTGCACACCTTTAATCCCAGCACTTGGGAGACAGAGGCAGGAGGATCTCTGTGAGTTCAAGGCCAGCCTGGTCTATAGAGTGAGTTCCAGGACAGCCAGAGCTACAGAGTGAGACCATGTCTTGGAAAAAAAACAAACAAAAAGATCCCTGCTTTTCAGCCCTCATATTTTATCAAACTAATTGTAACTGCTTTCATGATTTTGATAGAGGGAGAAAAACATGCTCTTGTTGACACCAGGAGACACTGTGTAGTCATTTGTCATTCAAGGAAGATCATGAAAACCACAGAATCATTACCCTCTAGGCTTCCCATTAGGTACAGTGAATGTTCATTCATCGTGTATCCCAGCATTTCCCAGAACACCTAGGAAATGACTGCCAGTTATTAAACAGCTCTTGAATTTGGACTCCTACATTTGATGCTCCTTCTACAATCACCTAATCCTGTCCCCAATTTTTTTGTTTAATCAATGGACTTTTATTAAGTCCTGTTTTACAAAAAGAAAAAGAAATCCCCATTTCCACCACATAAAGTCTCCAAACAAACAAAGCACACCCCCCACATCCCCCTAATTCCATATTAATGACTTCATGATCTTTAGGGATAGTGCCTGTTTTTAAACATCCATTATATATCTTTGTCACTGAGCTCACAATCCCCCACTTTGTCTCATTCAGAACCCATGGATGAACACCATCTGGCCCCGGTGATTTACTGCCCTGAGTCCCTCAAGTTACTCTATACCTTTCTCCTCAGAGACTGAAGAATCTCTGTCAAGGCCGTTCTCTGCTTTGCCATAAAATGTGTCCTTGGAACAGGAATTTCCCTATTGTCTTCTTCAATAAATACTGATTCAAGTCCCCACTTAGCAGCTCTTCTCCTTCATCATTTCATTTAATATTCTCCTCTCCTGATGAACAGTCCCCTTCCCCAATGCCATGAATACTTTATTACCATCATTATTGATCTTGTTTTTTGCATGCTTTTCCCATGATCTCTCTGACTTCATTTAGGTATCAATTGGTAGAACTTGAGTTTCATCAGTGTGTGTGACTGACCCACAGTGAGTACTCATTTTTCAAGAGTGCTTTAAAAACAGCTAATGTTGATTTTTCTGCTGTAAAATGAAGTGCACTATATCTAGGAAATAGGGACATTTGCAAAAATAGAACAGAGTATATTTTTATAAGCAAACATTTATAGTCTTCTTTTGTGTTGGTGAAGCTAGAGGGTGACTGAACAGTTAAGAACACATACTGCTCTTGCCAGGGCCTGAGTCTGCTTCCCAGCACTCACACTGGGCAGCTCACAGCTACCTGTATCTCCAGCTCCAGGAATCCAGTGCCCTCTTCTGGCCTCCATGAGCTCCTGCATTCACATGCACACACCCATACGTTTATACATAATAAAATAGAATAAAAGTTCTGTATAGATGTTGTACCTACCATTTGCTTCATTTTCCTGGAACATGAGTGATCTGATTTCCCTCTCTTCTTGTCCTTTATTTCTTATGTGCTGTAGGGCTGTTGAGAAACAGCACTATGCGTATGCTTCAAGCATATTTCAAACTCTTCACCCAACATTTTAGAGGATGTATTATCAGCTGTGTTCTTTGGGAAGGCCAGATGGCCCAGTTCCTGGATGCTATGGGGCTCAAACACCAACAACTCACTTCCTCAGCAGCTTCCCTGTCATTCCCTTCTTTATCTCACCCCTGCTTCTTTCCAGATTCCCTCTGGACAGTAGGCACCATGATGCAGATAATCAAAGTGTCAGACAATATCACTGAACCATGACCTCTTACTATTTGAAGTAGTGAGTGATCCTCACTGAACCTCCTGTTTCTAATAGTCTGCTCTTCCTGAATATCTCTTGGATTTTTTTTAATGGGTACCAGGGATTGGAACTCAGGTCCTCAAGCTGTGCAGTGTCCTTATTGGCTTTAACTGTGAAGTAGACATAGAAATCACTTCACAGCAAAGCCTCAGTTGAGGAATTCCCTAGATCACATTAGCCCGTGGGCATATCTGTGTGGGATTGTCTGGATTTTTAATGGACATCCAGGGCCCAGCCCACTGTGGGTGGTACCATTCCCCGAGCATTTGGTCCTGAGTGGTATAAGGAAACTAGCTGAGCACAGGCTGCATTAACCACAAAGTAGCAGTCTTCCATGGTTTCTGTTGCATTTTCTTGGCTGTGAGTGAGTTCCCTGGTTAGAGGTAATGGTGTGCACAATAGCAAGCAGAACTGCCTTCATGCTCCTATCCTTACTTCTCTCAGAGACATAGACTATTACCTGGAAGTTAAGCCAAACAAATCTTTGCTTTGGGCATGGTATTTTTCACAGCAACAGGCATGAAACTTGAAAATGCAGCAAGTTCTTACCCATTAAGCAATGTATCCTTCCCTTCTACTGTTTTGTTTTGTTTTTTTACTTTAAAAATTTTAAGTAAGACTGGTAAACCCTAGCAATAAGCAAAGTTTTCCTCATGAAGGGCAGTGCACTTCTCATCTCAGCCTCTCAGCCTGGGATCTTCTGTGGGTCTGAAAGCACAAGATACATGCACAACACATGTGAAATGATGCAGACGAGAGATCTGAGGAGCACTTGAGACAAGACTGAGCACAAAATATCTCAAGGGAGGAAGACTCTGTGCTGACACACTGTCCATCGTGGTGGGGCAGGTGTGACAGAGGGAGTGGCTTGATCTGTCTCAGAGACCAGGAAAGAGAGAGAGGAATCTCTCAATTGGCTTTCTCATTTTTTATTTAGTCTTTCTTGGACCTGAACTCATGGGATGATGCCACCACATTCAGGATGAGTCCTCCTCCCTCAGGTGGTCCACTCTGGAGGTGTGTCTCCCAGGGATTCTAAATCCAGCCAAGTTGACAATGAAGATGACTGTCATACTCTCTCTAAAGCCTCTGTTTCTTAACTATCAAATAGGGCTAGTAATAGTATCTATTTTGCACATTGCTAGGGTGTGGGATAGCAAAAGAGATAGTGCAAGAAGGTCACTGAGTATGGTGCCAGACACAGGATCAGCGACTACATCCTTAATAACCATCTGTACAGTTAC
Organism: Cricetomys ansorgei; assembly: GCA_026225945.1. Lineage (NCBI taxonomy): Eukaryota > Metazoa > Chordata > Mammalia > Rodentia > Nesomyidae > Cricetomys > Cricetomys ansorgei. The sequence continues at coordinate 537,993 of JAMJFZ010004314.1, read as the reverse complement.
CTCCCTAATCCCTTACAGAGCCCACAACTCCTTAACGATGAAGCCTGCCTTTCCAGGATTCCTCATTGCGCTTAGCACAATGCCTGGCTCCACAGTTGGTGCTCAATAAATGTTTGTTGAATACAGGCATAAGTAATGTAGATAAATATGACAAACAATGGCTTTTTCTTTTGCTCTTAAAATGTAGTGAGTTTACTGCATTTGGAGGCTGCTTAAAATCACTGGCCCTATGGGCTTCCCTACTAGCACGAATACTTTGAAACAGTGTGTAGAATAGGCCCACTATGTTGCCATCGCTCTGGAATTTGGAAAATTACAAGCAGAATTAAGAGAACACTATTAGAATTATTTATTCTTTCTATGCCTCTTTATTGCATTCATTTTGGGGGGAAATTATCTATTCTTATTCAATAAGGAGATTACATTGCATATTCATGTAGAAAGAATTTCACCAATTTGTGGAAACTTTTCTCAGATCTTGCCACATGCTAGATGTCAGGCAATGCCTCATCTGGAGAAACCTAAAGCAACTCAAGCCCTGTGACTTACAGCAACATGAAGTTTTCTGAATATCCTTGCTAAGAAGAAAATGGAAAGGACATTTGTAAAATACAGAGATTCGTTCTTCTAAACAGCCTCCTATCTGGAAAATATATGTAGTCATTTGTCTGACTTAATAAGAGAACAAGGCAAGTTTCACTTATCTTAATTTGGCCTGTAATGAATACAGCAGATGAGATTTTGCTATGAAATGTGACTGCTCTTTCATTAGCACACGAGATAATTGCCCTCCTGGAATGGACCGACTTTATTATTTGGTGCCTAACTTAATCCTGACATGATCTAGACATTCCCTGGAAGTAAATTATGTTTGGAGGGGAAGATGTTGGGAATGTGGGACACTGAGATTTCTGGGTGTCCATATGTGGTGAAAGCTTTGGATAGATACAACACAACCCGCGTGGAGAACATGAGACACACTGTCATTTGCTTAGCAAAATCTGAAACTCTCCTTTCTGGGTCTCTATTCCTTCTACCTGGAGAGGTGTGTGTGTGTGTGTGTGTGTGTGTGTATGTAGTGTATGTGTATGTATGTGTATGTATGTATGTGTGTGTGTGCGTTTGTGTGTATGTAGTGTATGTGTATGTATGTGTGTGTGTATGTATGTATGTATGTGTGTGTGTGTGTGTGTATGTAGTGTATGTGTATGTATGTGTGTGTGTGTGTATGTGTGTGTATGTGCGTATGTGCTGTGTGTTTTGGGAGGGGATCAAGAGAGTTCAGAGTTTGAGAGATAACCTTGTTCAGAATGTGGTTGGCTAACTAGGCTAGTGGGCCAAAGCCAGTTGGCTATGTTTATATAGTCCATGAAGTAAGAATGATTTTTACGCTTTTAAATGGGAAAAGTAATCAAATCCCGTCATAAGGGAAAATCATGTAACATCACACCTTTAACTTTTCTTTAAAGTTTTATTTATTTGACTTTCTGTGAATATTCATATTTTGCCTACAAATGTCACATGTGTGCCTGGTGACTACAGAAGTTAGAAGAGGGTGTCAAATCCCCTGGCATTGGAGTTATAGATGACTGTGGGTCCTGGGAATCAAACCCAGGTCCTCTGAACTCTTCAATGCTGAGCGGTCTCTCCAGACTCTGTAACTTCAAACTTCATTATCCATAAAGCCTCAGTGGACACAAGCACAACCATTACTTTGTGGGTAGCCATTGCTGCTTCTTGCTACTAGTAGAAGCCAGCCATTGGGGTAGAGATGGAATGACTCATAATGTATAATATTTACAAAAAAATTGTGCATATCTCTGGTGTCCAGGAAGCAGCAATCAAAAACCATGAGGTTCTTCTTGCAGTTAAATTCCATCTCTTCTAGTAACTCTTTAGCCCTATAATGTATTCAAGCTGCCTTACTGGCTCATTCAGCAACACTAAGCTCTTACTGTTTCCCAGAGATTTTGGTTGACATTCGTGACACACAGATATCTGCATATGAGGATCAGCCTGACATATTTAGTTCGTTGACCTACTGAGAAAATGAAATTAGTATTTGAAGTGCCAGCACATAGCACTTGCTCAATAAATATTAGAAAATCCACCCACAGGAGTAGGGGTGGAGCAAGGACTTTTGGGGGTTGGGGCCTAGATCAGCATCTGGTTTTAGGAGGGTCTAGGAACCTGGAGAAAGAGGGAGGCACTGGATGTTGGGTGGGGTAGCAAAGGCAACTCCACTCCAGGTCTACTTTGTTCAGGTCTAACATTCTGTAAGGGCCGTTGTCCTTTGATAAAATTCTCTGAAAATGTTAAAAACGGTAACAGTGGGCCAGTAAGATGAATCAGCAGGTAAAGGTGTTGGCTACCACGCCTGATGACCTGATTTGATCCCTGGAACCCCTGTGGTAGAAGGACAGAATCAACTCTGACCTCCACATGTGCAGGGGAATGCAAAAGCACATAAACACACTTACAGAAATAAATGAACAAAACTTTTTAAAAAGGACAACATTTTTGGGTGTGTTGGTTTAAAGTATTTTTATACTTTTGCAGATGTTATTTCTCTTCTTTTCCTTCTTTTTCTCCCTTTTTTCTTCTTCCCTTCCATCTCCTCTTCCCTTCCTTCCTTCTTTCTTTTCGTCCTTTCCTCTACTCATTTAAAAAAGATAGAATCCTGGTATGTAGCCCAGGCACTCCCAATCCTGTTTCTGCCTTCTTTGACCTGGGATGACAGGCCTGCTCCACCATGCCTGGCTCCACATAGATTTTACTCAAAGTCAAATAGCTAGTAAGTGATGGAGCCAAAATTTTAGTTGCCCTTAGATACTATGCTAGTGTTTCTCAAAGGTAATCTAAGATCTAGGCTGTTGGGAGGTATCATCAGCGTCCTAGAATTCTCCACAGAGCTGTTTGGCTAAAAGCTTTAGTTCTATGGTAATTTCTTAAAAGAAGAAGAGGCAGTAGGTCATCTTCTGGATGCTCTATCCTCTTAGCTGGTCCTGGTCTGTCCTGTCTTGTTTGGAGCTTGCATCTGGCTTTAAGTTAGATGGTTCCAGCTGGCTAACAAGGAAAGAACAGAAGCAGATTTAATAGGAAAATGAGTGGTGATACCACAGGGAGGTCAGATTACATTACTGCACACTCTGGGGACAAAAATCTCCCAGCAATTCTGAGGGAATGAATGTAGAGAAGCCTGGATGTTTCCTTAGTACAGTGGAATCCTGGCAGGCCATACAGACCTTGGGCAAGGGTAGAATAACAAGCTGGTCTTAGAAAAACCACCGCCACTCATATTTCCTTAGTTTTGTGATTTGCTTGCATTTAGCTTATAATTTTCTCTGGTTCTGTAGATTATATCTTAAGAATGAATATAATATATATATATATATATATATATATATATATATATATATATAATCTACAAATTTAAAACCAAGTCTTACCACACTTTTAAAGTGACATTATGATAAAAAAGTTTTCAGTGGGTAGTGTTTCAGATAATTCCATATTATTATGTGTGCTTGCCTTAGTTCATAATTTAATGTTTTGTCAAATGAGCACATTGTTTAAATTCTTCCCTAAGCATCAGAAGACTAGCCTGTAGCTGGAGAGAAGGCAGGCCAATTCTTCCCATTTGTCTATGGGTGTCTGCTGCTTATGTTGATAATCCTACTTTTCCATGAGCAGGAATGTGTGGAAAGAGACAGCTATTTGCTTATGTGAAGTGATGACCCAACTTTCGCTCTGATGTTACTTCGCAGTGCACATTTCCATTTCTCTGATTTTTGCTTATCAGTGAGATGCTATTTTATTAGAGCCTGATGCTCCCGCTTCTGTCTTTAGAAGAGTTCCGGGTTCTCATTTACACGTAAGGAGAGAGAAAGGGGCTACCAGCCCCAACCTCTAAAGTAGGTTACAACTCTGTATAATTATTGTCTCTCTCTCTCTCTACTAGAAGGTAAGTTCCCTAAGAGTAGGCAGTCAGTTCTAAACCAAGGGCAGGTTTGCCCTAGGAACCTTTGACAAGATGTAAGACATTTCTGATTGTTATGACTGGGGTGGCAGGTGGCTGCTGGCCTGTACAGGATAGAAAATGCAGTCAAGTGTCAAGAAACACAACACTGAGAAACCCTCGGTTCCAAAATGGTGTCCTTGAGTGGTAAGGACTTGGAAATACTTGTCAGACAATGTGTCAGAGGCTTTGTGCCCGCCATCAGGACCTCGTTTCAGTTTCTACATCCTTGTCTTGGCCTTCATTCGTGAAGACAGTTGTTAGCATTTCCTTGGGTGTGTGACAAGGCTAATGAATACGATCTCCTGGCCTATAGAGGAGCTATCAGGGCAGTCCCTGTAAAAGGCAAGATTGAGGGCTAGAAAGATGGCTCAGTGGATAAAACCATCTACTGTTTTACAGAGGTGTGTTTGGTTCCTAGCACCCACATCAGGCAGCAGCTCCAGTGATCAGACACCTTCTTATGGCCCCTGTGGGCACCTGCACGCATGTGCACATACCTACACATGAATATATACAGTCATGCACACAATTAAAAATCTCTAAAAAAGGAATTTAATTTCTTTTCAGCCTGGTAGTCTGCAGGTTTTGAATTTAATTTAATAAAATAATGTGCCATTTCTTGCATACCTAAATGTGGTTATATGTATATTCTGCTAGGGAAATGTACTTGCTAGAGAAATGCCTTACCCTGAGTTACATTCCCAGACCTGGTTTATTAAGATAGGGTCTCACTATGTACCTTAGGATGACCTCAAACTTGAAACTCTCCTGCCTCCATCCTTTGAGAGCTGGGATTATAGGTGTGCACCCCACACCCAGCTAGAGCTACACATCTAGGCATTCCTGTTTAAAGTTTATGTATTAGTATTTAAAATGGTGTTTAACATGTCCTAGGATGACTAGCCAAGAAGATAGGCATTATCAAGCCCATTGGATGAGGAAACCAAGATGCAGAGCAATGTATCACTTAGCTTAGGTCATGTAGACTATAAATAAAAAAGCCAGGATTTGAAGGTCATTCAGAATAACTTGAAAATCCAAACCAAGATCATTTTTCTTCAGGAGCAATTGAGAGCTGTGTTGTTCACAGGCTGGCTGTTGCTTCTGAAGACAGGTTTATCTTCCCCTTGAACACTACCAAGGAATTTACTAACAAGAGCACCTACTGTGTCCTGAATTGTTAAGTTTACTGAGATGGCTGCTGGGTGTTACTTCTCCTCAGCAATAGCTAAACATGTTTAGGGGATTCTTGGAGTATCTGAGGCAGAGCCATTTTCAATTAGCTGTGTGGGTGGGTCAGGGTGGGAGTGGGGGAGGGGGACATGGTCCACCTGTCCCATTCCACCTCTGTACACCGGGGGTGATCCAAGATGAATAAAGTGCCCCCTGGCTATCTGTATCTGTCCTCCAGGGTTCCACTCCATCCCCAAGGTCCCCAGAAGCTTTCTGCTCATCTCGGCGTCCCTTTCTTCCCTACTCCTGAATCCCCATGCAGTGACAGGGAAATGCACACAGAAACCATGACACAGCCTGCTGTGGATTAGAGCTCTCCATGATCTGCAGTAAAGACAGTAGACGGTGTGGAGAGTGAGAGGCTGCTAACTGTGGCCACAGAGCAGAAGGCACCTTCCCACACTGAAGTCTCACGCAGTCCTTTTGGCATTGCTAGCTTTTCCCCCTCCTTCGCATCCATGGCAATCTGAGATCCTGCCCTTTCTATTCCTCAGACTTTGATGCTCATCTGCAATGCATGAGTTTCAGCTCACTGACAAAACCCAGGCCTGTTCTGCACAGTCTCTGAGGCAAGGCTCCCTGGATCTGGGGCTGGTGATAGATATTAGCACATGGAGATGAAGCCGCAGCAGTCTCCCTGCTTGGGTTGTGTGAGGAGATGGGCTCTGACTCCTGCCTTGTTTGTGTTCAGAGTGGCATGACACATTTGTACAACAGTGCTCTCTCTGGAGCATCAGGAACTTAATAAATATCACCTCTGGATAGTTGTAAAAACTGGGCCATTTGAATTCCTAGGTTTCCAGCATTTTCTGAAGTGATACGCCTTTTCTATTTCTCTCCCTGTTATAAAATGATGAGGGGCTGAGGAGGCAGCTCAGTGGGTGAGAGCCCTTGCTGTATAAGCACAAGGACCTGAGTTTGAATCCCCAGAACACACTTTATAAAAGCTAGACATGGCTGGTGCCTATAATCCCAGTGTTGGCAGGCAGAGACAGGAGAATTCTAGGAGCTCCCTGGTCAGCTAGCCTACCTGAAACAGGGAGCTTTGAGTTCAGTGAGAAATCCTGCCCCAAGGAAATGAGGTAGAGAATTATAGAAGACTCTCAAAGTCTTCTTTAGGGTACAGGCACATGTGCATACATACACACACACTCAAAATAAAATATAAAGGAAGTTATCAAAGGCTGACTTCCTTTGGGACTGGACAAAGCTCTCAGCTCATTTCTACTAATGTGGGGACAGCCATGGCCCTTATGTTATAGGTTGGGAAAGCAGGTAAGGGCAGAATGAGGCCCTCATACCTGGTCAGCTGTGTGCGGGGGTAGGGGTGGGGTGGAGAGGAGACACAGCTTCACATACCCTAGTGCAAACCGCCCAGGAGCTGGCCAACTTCAGTGTCTAAAGCAAACATATCTTGCTTAGTATGTGTTGAGGAAAATTGAGAAAACTGAGCTTTCAAGAATTCCCTCAATTCAGTTCAATAAAAATATATGGAACACCTATAGTTCTGAATGCCCCATTTACAACAAATGACCCCCTATCCCAGGAGAGCTCAGGCTCCAGGGAGGGAAGACAATCCACAAGCAATGACTATAACAAGGAAATTACAATCATTACATGGAATCGATTGGAAGAGTTGTGTTTTGGGGGAATAAATGGCAGAGAAAGAAGGATGAGCAGTCTCCAGGTATGGTTTGCAGTCTTAACTGGGGTGGTCACTGTGTGTACCATAAATTATCTAGTTTTCAAGCTGGAACACACCTGCATGCCAGCACTCAGGAGGATGGTGAGTTCAGGGTGAGCTAGCAGTGTAGACTGAGACTCATTCCTCCCCTCCCCCAACACACACACACACACACACACACACACACACACACACACACAACCACTATCCATCCCCCAAATTTTCATTCTTTGCTTAGCCTGTCACATTTGAATAAAGTCATCTTGATTTTTTTAAGTCATTTTGCTAAATCCAGTTTCCCCATTCATTTTTTTTGTACACACAACACACATGTGTTGTATTAATGACATAGCTTCTCTTTATACCTTCAGTCACATTGATAAATAACGCAAATGTAGTCACTGTTCTGATAGTGTCCTATCTAGCAGGAAGACAGACTACTTATTTCCCTTGTCTTTGCAGTGCTGGGGATGGGACCCAAGGTTATATGCATATAACATAGGTGTTCTAGACCCCACACAGACTTTGAACAAGTAAATTTATAGAGTGAGATGGATACTTGAAGGGAAGAGCCTTGTGCTCCCTAGAGGTGGCTAACCGGGTCATCACATCAGGAAGGCCTCAGAGAGAAGTCATTATTGAAGCCAGGACCTGAATACTCAGCAAGGCAGGGGGTGAGATTTCCAAGCAGAGAAAACGGCCTGTGCACAGGAGGGATTTAGGGTGGCCCTCTGCTTCAGGGCTGAGCTGGGGATACAACGGGTTGGACGGAGAGGTTAGATAGCAGAAGGCCTCAACCATGTACACTGTTTGCAAAACGAAGGTGAAAAATAATGTATAGTATCTGGCTTGAGTAGGTACTCAATAAATGCTGGCTGTCAGTCACACGAATAAGGATCATTATAAATATCACATCACATATTAAAAAACAAGTTAGATACAGGCATAACCATAGGCAGTTGGAAGTCAGGGTTCTTGGTTTGTCTTCCGGGTAAGGAAAGCCTACTCTATGGATGGCAGGTACTGTAACCTGGGTTGGTCTTTAAGATCTTTAAGGAAGGGTTAGTTTTCTCTATCGATGTCAGAGTCCTAATAGACATCTCTAATTTAGTTAGTAGGATGACAAGAGAAAACATGTGAAATAACAGACAGAAAGACATGGCTTCCAGTGTTAAGTCTGCCACTCATTAGCTTGTGACTTGGTGGTACCTCTCTGGGCCTTAATGATATTATCTGAAAAATGGGGCTAATACTACTATTCATTCTCAGATGGCTGATATGAGGGTCAAATGAAATGATACTTTGAAAATTTTGTTATAATGTTGGAAGTGCCACAGTCCACCTGGCTGAGTATGTGGATGGCAAAAACTTCAACAGAGCCCCTTCTTCATGCATTGTCCAGCCCAAGTCCTTTCCATTATGATTACAAGAGTCCAGCACATTCCCCGTAGTGTGCCAATGCTTCCGTTATAGGAGGAAGATTTGTTTGAGATGCTAGTTAATTACGACGCTCTGATGTGAAAGTTGAAAGCCAACGACTAAGAGGAACTTGTTGGACCCTGGGACTTATGCTCAAACTCGCCTCCCAAAGATGGGTGTCCGTTTAGGTAGACATGCAAATCTAATCCGCCCCATATTAACGCAATTATCAACTACTACTTCTAAAATCTATTGAGTTATCATTATTGTTATTATTATGAAACTCAAACCCATTTCTGTGTCGTAAAGATAAACCAAATCTCATTTCAATTAGTTACAGCAGGAGGGAATGAACTTTAAACAGACATTTAATTTCTGAAAAAAAAATTAGGAAGTTCTTCATGGAAATGTTATGGCATTTTGAAACAGATTAATAGTTCAGTGTGAACACATCCACCCTGCAGCTAAACGATGGCTGCGTGATGAGGAGGAGGCAGGCGAAATGAGCAAAACCAGTGGCAGCCACTGGCTCGGATCTCATCAAATCGTCTTTGCTTTATGACTTTCAAATACTATTCTTCTTAAAGTCACTTTATAGATTGAGTTATTGGTCTATGATTATGGGTATATTTTATTTATTGAGAAGAAGTAGTTGACTTTCAAGGTGACAATAAAATTTAGCAAAACCTTCCCAATCTATGAAAAGACTTAAATCCTTCCCCAAAAGACTTGACTCTCAAGATGACAACCTGTAGTCTGCAAGGAGTGGCGGTGTGGGTGTGGGATGGGGGTGCTCCTTAGCGCTGATTCAGATGGTTCTCTTTCTCTCCTGAATTAACATTCATATGTAAGAGTGTGCCCTCTTTTCAGCAGCTGATCATGACAAGGGGAAAGGTTTCCGTGATGGATTCTTGTGTGTGTCTGTAAATTTCATGCTTGTGAAGTTAGATTAATAGCAAGGGACACTGAAGTCCTTTTGTTCTTGCACAAACAGCTCCCGAGCAGAGAGGGACAAAGTGAGCGTCTCAGTGGAATAGAGCCTGGAGGCGTGACCAGAGGGACTGGAGTCAGTCTCTGGCCCCTCTTCCCAGGCCTCATTACCTCTGGGACCCGGGTAGAAACCACAAAATAAATGTCAGTGACTTCAGCATCTCTCTCAGTATCTGTGCAGGCTGGGCTTCAATGCACTGTCCTGGATGCACTCTGCAGAGCTTTTTATATACTGTCTAGTTCTTAGGGGAAGAAAACAGCAGCTAACCTGGCTGCAGGGTGTTACAGATGAGAGTCTCTGGAACACTGATCTTTGCTCCAGGGCTGAGCTGTTGCTGTGTGTAGAATGGGATGAAACCTTCCATTCCTGTAGGAGACACCAAATCATAGGCTATACGGTTATAAAAATAAGCATCCCCCCGAAATATATTGTAGACAATTGACATAGATTAATGAGGCTAAGATTTTTTAATCTAATACCATTTTTAAAAGGAGCTTAAACATTTTCATCTAACTCAACTCAGCACATATTCTTTTCCCTTCTGATTTGGTAGCTTAGTGACTGGGAACAGTTCTGCTAAATGAGAGTTTGCCTGCTCTGTTGCAGAAAAATGAGAAAAATAGTTACAATTTAGCAAGCTTTTATACAAAACTGAGTTTATTCTAGTTTCAATGATAAATTACCCTGGCTTTTATGAACTGATGCTGATGATGGGCAATTTTTAACTTATTCACAAATTTCAAAATTATATTTATGTGTATGTAGGTGAGGGTCAAGACTGCCATGGCACGTGAGGTCAGAGGTCAGCTGTGGAGTTGGTTCTCTCCTTCTACCTCATGAGTTCTGGGGACTGAACTTAACTATTCAGGCTTGGCAGCAAGTGGTTTTACCCACTGAACCATTTCTTGGTCCTAAGTTTTTTAAAAGCCTTCCTTCCTTCCTTCCTTCCTTCCTTCCTTCCTTCCTTCCTTCCTTCCTTCCCTCCCTCCCTCCCTCCCTCCCTCCCTCCCTCTCTCTCTCTCTCTCTCTCTCTCTCTCTTTCTTTCTTTTCGAGACAGGGTTTCTCTGTTGTAACCCTGGCTACCCTGGAACTCACAGAGATCTGCCTGCCTCTGCCTTCCGGGTGCTGAGATCAAAGGCACGCGCCACCACCACCCAACCAAAAGCCACTTTATTTACAAATTCTTGCCATGTGAAAAGTGTACCCAAACACTTAAGAGTTGACAAATTTTGGAGTAAGTGTGTATTTGTGAAACTAACTCCATTGGTAAGCCTTCACACACCACCTCTCCCAGCCTGAAATCCATCACCTCCCAAAGTTTCCTTTCATCTCTTTACTAATGATATGACAATTTTCATGTGGTAAGGAAACTAATGTAATGATTACCTGCATATCAAAAGTTAAAAAAAATGCTATATTGTGAACTATAGGCACCATGTTTGATGCTGTTGTAAAACCTCCTTCACACACATTTAAGTTTATTTTTACATCAAGAAGGTTTTGTTTTTAAAATTTCAGGTTAGAAAAATTAGAAAAATCCTTCCTCTGATAGCAACCTTAGAGCAGCGGCTTCAGAACTGGAGACCAGTTCGGGTCACCAGTTATTTTCTTATTTTTTATTTTTACCTTGGGCAAAAGAATTGCTGCCCAACTCTAAATTTTCTCACTTGTGAAATGAAGACAGAAGCATTTATCTCACAAAGATATTGTAAAATAACATTATTCATAAAAGCCAAAACCCCTAAATGGTCTAAACGACCATCAGCTTGTTACTGGATAAACTGGTGTGTCCACCATGAAACATTACCCACCAGCAAAGTGAATGAATGAATGAATGAATGAATGGCTCTTACTGCAACTTGGCTGAATCTCAAAAACATGCTACGTGAAAGAAATTAGATGTAGAAGATGACAAATTGCATCCTTTTACTTACATGAGAAGTCGGAGAGGATGAATCTACAGAGATAGAGAGAGCATTAGTGATTGCCTGGGGCTGTGGGGGAAGGATCGACTGTGAACAGACATGAAGGGTCTTGCTGGGGCAAAGGACATGTTTTTAAACAGGACAGTGGTAAAGGCTATACAACCTATGCACTTAGTAAAAAAATCACTGAACTGTGCATTTAAGACTAGTGAGACTTGATTATACTTTGAAAAATCTGTTTTTAAAAAGCAACATTTAAGGCTAAGGAGATGGCAGTGTGTAAAATGCTTGCTGCACAAGCCTGAGAACCCAAGACTGGGTACTCCCCAGGTGACAGCTGCCATGGCAGCATACCCTACACTGCAGCGTTGGGATGGGGGAGGCAGCCGGCTCCTGAAGCTGGCTAATCTAGCCAAATTGTGTGCTTGCTTCAAGTTCAATGAGAAGCCTTGTCTCAAAGACTAAAGGTGGAGAACAATCAGGCAAAGACATCAGACATTGGCTTCTGACCTCCACATGTATATGAGTGGGCAAGTACACACACACACACACCACACACACACACACACACACACACACACACACACACATAACAATATACACACACACACACATACACGCACACATATACACACACATACACACATAACACTACACACACACACACCACACAGACACCCACATGCACACACATCACACACACACATACACACATAACAACACACACACACATACCACACAGATGCACACATACACACACCACACACACACACATATATACACACACACAACACACAACATACACACACACACAAAGTTAATACATGGCTGTAATCTAGGATTCAGGAGGGTGAATCTGCTAAATAGCAAGATTCTATCACAGAATGACAATATCCACAAAAATAGAAACAACAATGAGGAGAGAGAGAGAGAGAGAGAATAAACAAAACACAAGAAGAAAATGAGCTGCCATTTATAAACCTCCTGGCTGGCCCTTGAGATGTGTTCCATGAAGAGAGAGCCAGAACCACCAACCTATGTTATGTTTGGAATGTGGTATGTTGTCTCTTAGCTCTTGCTAAGCTCCATTATGAAATATTTGGAGGTAGGACCATGTAGGACCTGCTTTAGAGGGCTCTGCCCTGATGGATACTTTAATCTATTCATGTAAGAAACAGACTAACTGGTAATGGGTCATCTTGAGAGTGGGTCTGCTATAAATGCCAACTTTACTTCATGCCTCTTATACTTCATCTCTGGCCATGTGATGCCTTATAGTACTTCAGGTTTCTGCTAGTAAGGCCGTTACCAGATGTGATCTTCACTGTGGAGCAGGACCATAAGACACAACAAGCCTTTTTTTCCCCCAAATGCACCAAGTTTATGGTATTGTGGTATTGACAACAGAAAATGGGTTAAGTCACAAACCTTTCAGAGAGCTCCCTCCTCTGCCACAAACTGTAAGCTGCTGTAACTTTAGCAACTCTCTGTTCATACAGTCGCTACAGTTCCAGTCCAGGTGGTTATGGAAATAAAACCCGTACATAAGATAATCAGATGTTGAAACAAGCCATTTAATGATTTAATGTCGAAACCTTCCTTAGGGAAGGAACTCTAAGCTGAATCTTGGAGAATGGAAAAGAGTTTAGAGGCAGAGCCTAAGAGGGCACAGCCACAGATAAACATCCCCAAGAGCGCTCTGAGAGTTCCAGGAGGAAATTCAAACTTTGGAAGCAGAGTTCAGACCTCTGGCTTCACCATCAGATCCTGGATGACTTCAAGCAAGGAACACAAGGTCTGACCCAAGCTCACTATAAAGTGCTGGTAATAGAGCCTGTCTTTCAGGATGAATAGCAGTGTCAACTGAGACATTACATAATTCCCTGTATCACCCTACTTCTCTGCTCGGCTGATACAAAGAATTTCATATACATAAATTGTCTCTCCTCATGAGCCCTTAAAAAGGTGATAATTTAATTATGGATGGAACATCTTAGAAGCTTTTTAAAAAAGTATCAGATCAAAATCGAGGCAATGCCTAAGTTGTTCAAATATTTTTACTCACTTTAAGGGTAGTTTAGAAAAATGAGCTTCATTGTGCGATAGCCTACATATAGCATCCTGCACCCATTTTAAGTGCGTAATTCAGTGAGCTTCGACAAGCGTGTGCTCTCTGCATCCATCACCACAGTCAGTCCTAGGTAACGTGTACCATCCTCACATTTTCTCTCGCAGCCTTCTGCAGTCTGGTCCTCACCCACCCGCCCTACACCCAAGATACAATCTGTTCTCCTTTTCTAGCAGACAGAGATGTGGAAATGGTTTCTAGTTTTAAATATTGAGTAACAGTGGTTAGGGCTGGGGATTTGCTCACTAGTAGAACAGTTGTGCAGCATAGGTGAGGCCTGGGGTTTGATCTTAGTACCACAAAATGAATGAATGAATGAATGAGCAAATATATTTTTGACAACAAATATATAAATTGACAACTGAGTCACTTGTCAGTTAAGACTTAATGAATTTACTGAACACTTATTTCCTAGGAATTACAACAGGACCTGAGACTGTAGTAATTTATAGAATTTACGTTCTTGTATGTAAGGTAGATATTTTTTAAATCATTACAACTCCTAGAGACTTCCCCATTCTTTTATATAGCTTTCTTCCCCCCAAGTTTTAAACAGACAAAAGACTTAAATTGATATTTTAGCCAAAAAATACATAAATTAAAATTCTAAATAAAATATATCATCACTCTGTCCATGACCATGGTTACAACGAAAATGAATGGGAAGGCTAGGTATGGTGGCTTCCATCTTTAATCCCAGAATTTGGAAGGCTGAGGCAGAAGGATACTAAATATAAGCCAGCCTGGGAAAGGAAAAATTGCAACAATCACCTTGGAAAGTTCAACAGTTCTTACAAAACCAAACATAAGACACAGCAATCCCACACCTGGGTACTGACCAAGAAAAATGGGCTATTTACCAGAGATGGACGTGTTCAGAGTGCTTACTTGTTTGTGTACTCACTATTCTGCTGCACTGGGAGCGCAGGGTCTCGGCAGGTGCCACTCCAGCTTGCAGTGTCTTTGTTAGGAGTGAAGAGGCTCTGCTGGAGCTGTGGGTCTCTTCCTGGATTCAGGAAGGTCATTTATTCACAAACGTTTCTGAGGACTCACTGGCCACTGAAACAAAGCGCTTGGGATACAGCAGTACCGTCATCGTTAGCAAGCATTTTAAGTTCTTGTTTAGTGTGTGTGTTCGTGTACCTGTGCATGTGCCAGTTCAGGTGTGTGTGTGTGTGTGTGTGATATGTGTAGGTAGGCTCATGCCACAACACGTGTGGAGATCAGAGGACAACGTTCCCAAGTCAATTCTTTCCTTCTAACCCTATTGAGATAGAGTCTCTTGGGTTTCTGTCATGCTGGTTATCCAGGCAGGCTGACCTGTGAGCATCCTGAACACTCTTCTGTCCCCTCTTCCCATCTTGCTGTAGGAGTGCTGGAATTGCAGATGCATGCCCCAGAATCTGGCTCTTTACAATTTAGGTTCTGGTGATTGAACTCTGATCATCAGGCTTTTGTGGCAAGTGCTTTTATCTACTGAGTCATCGTGCTGGCCCTCAAGTATTTATTAATGCCCCAAGTTCAAGGCATTCTGGTGGATGATTGGACAAGGCTTGATTCTTGCCCTTGGGAAGCTTGCAGTCTTTTTTATAGATATGAAATACAAGCATTTCCTCCAAGACCATACTCAGAAGTCAGAGGAAGCAGTGATGAGGGCAGCATTCCCTGAATCTGGGATGTCATGAGGGAGGAAGGCCAGTCTCTTGCTTGGATAATCAGAAAATGTTTCATGGAAGAGTGACAGCAGGAGATGAAGGGAGAGGGGTTGGCATCTTTGTAGGGAAGAACAGCACAAGCTGGAAGAGGGTGCCAGGAAACACAGAGGTGGAATGTCCTGTAACCCACCTTGAAATAGGATCAGAAGGTGGGGTTGGGGCCTCTAAGAACCTTCCATAAATCTGTTTCCCTTGCCTCCTGGGGAGAGATACTCTAAAAAGGAAAAGGAACTTCTGGAGGAAAAGCCATGTAAATTTTGTTTCAGCTTTTCTCATTAATAGTAAGAAGCGAAGACTATCAGCACAAAGCTGAACAGATCAAGCCCATGCTCTGAACTCTCATAGTACTCTTGCCTCCACATGACATTCTGTGCTTGTAATTTATCTGGTTGGAGGTTTTTGACTCCTCTAGGAGGCAGCCAGGTGAGGGTGGGGAACTCATTGGTTTTGTTCCCTGCTGCATTTCCAGGGCCTGAATTTGTTTAACCAACAAGTGAGTAGAAATTAAATATTCTTTGTTATTTTGACTCTTTGCAATGAAATAAATATTTACGAGTGTCTGCTGCGGTTATGATAATAGTAAGCTACCCAGATGATTGTAATGTGTGACTGAAAACCTTGCTGTTTTTAAAGGTCTTGATTTTTATAAGTACTGTGTATTTCTAGCAAGGGCCTTTATATACTAATAGAGACACTTTTTTTTTGAGATAGGGTCTCACCATGTAGCCTGACTGGCCTGGAACTCACCATGTAAACCAGGCTTGCCTTGAACTCATAGAGAACAACGTGCCTCTGCTTCCTGAGTGCTGGGATAAAAATCATGTACCACCACGCCTTGCACAAAACACTCATTCTTTGCCAGACATTGTATTATAATGTTTCTTGTAAAATTTGATAAAATTGATGTCAAGAGAAACTGAATTATTTGTCCGTAGTTCATACTAAGTGACAGAGTTGGGATTCTCATTCAGTTTGGACTCAGCAAGTCCAGACTTCCTCTGAAGCTACAGAGATTTGCTGTTGGTGATCGTCTCAGTTAGGTAATGTCAGTTGGGATGCTAGCACAGCTTGTCTACAGAAGATGTTCAATCTGGCCATTTACCTATTTGCTTTGGAAAATATGAGCTATTTTAAATACTGTACATAAGATCTCTGCTACTAAAATAATGAGATGGAGTCAATAGAAATGGAGATTTTCTTTACACATCAATTTTAAGGAAATCTGATTTTAAAAGTGCTGGGGTACACCTCTTTAGGCTAAAATTTAAACATTCAGATTGGTTCCTCCTTATATTTCCAACTGGCTTGGATATTTCCCTTTCTTCTCTCTAGGTATTTGGCAGACAATGTCCGCATGCCTCTGTGCACACACAAATGCCAGAATGCTGCTTTAAAGCAAATAGTTTGGGTAGTGTAAAAAACATATTCTAAGTAAGCTATTGCATTTGTCACATATCCCAAAAGCCTTTGAGCAAGATTCCTGGAATTCATTTAGTGGGTATTCACTTAGACTTTTCTGAAGAACAATTTCTCTGTAAATTATTAACTTTTTATTGCCACATTTCCCAGATTCAATTAGATTAACATTTAGTGTCATTTCTCAAGCAGAGATAATCATCCTGATGATGCTTTGAAGAAAGAACTTGTGTGCTATCTACCTTTTGGGCTTTTAATTTATCTTATTTATTTGGCAGGTATGTGCGTGTGTGCTGGGCAGAGAGAAGCTGAAAGGGATGACACTTGATGGGAATTGATAAGTTGAGAATCATTCCAAGTTGAGTTTATGGCGTTTGGTTTTCTCTGCCGTGGGCACATCAGAGAGCTGATGAAATTTGCAGGCTAAAGAGGATGGATTCCCTAAGTGGCTTCTGAATACAACATTTATTTCTAGCCAGTAAAGTTTAGCAAACCATGTCCAGGGCTGTTGACAAGTAGCACAAACCAAATGACAACAGTAAGCTTTTGATGTGTGGGTGAAGGTAGGTTTTGCGGTTCCTTCTTTATGGTCCCCTGGCTGGATGGGGGTAAAGTCCAAAGCAGAAGCAATGGCCGCAGCAAGGCCCCTTGCTACGGTAGCAGCGACTTCAAACATGGCTCATGAATAGGAGCTCATTTGACCCTTGACCAGAACCAGGCTCTAAATTGGCAGACAGAGAATCAGAGTAATTTGTATCGTTTCAATTAGTTACTCGCTGCATAACGGGGAGGTCATGACTTTCTGCCATGATGACTGCCCGTGGCAACTGAGCTTCAATGTACCATCAGTTTCCAAATACTTTCACTTAATAAATGTAAGTTCATAAACAAGGCTCGATTGTTGGGGTGCACAACAAAGTGAATTATCCACTCTGGGACTGAACGGATGGAAGATGACATAACTTCGTCGGCAAGATCCTTTCAATTTTTTTTTTTGTAAAGGAGAAGCTGATAAATGGGGTTAATAACATTGGCTGAATGAGCAGTATTGATCTCCAGCTATGTAAAACAGCCAGGAGAGAAGCAAGTTTGTGTAAGAGCACTGTTGTTGTAGTTCTGAAAGCCGGCAGTTTTCTTTCACTGTTTGCTCTGTACAACCAAAATTCAAAAATCTTAAAATCAATGTTACCATTGTCGGGTCCAAACAGCACACCCTTCCACAGACAATGCAAAGAATTTCAAAATATAGATAGCTGCCTGCTTCATACAGCTCTGATTGCAAGAAACATTGGGCTGTTTTCTTTCGAGAAAGAAAGGGCAGCTTGTTCCAGGGTGAAGACAATGCTGCATCTAAATGCCTGTGAAACTTCGTGAACTCAGTGCAATAATTCAAGCCTTTGATTTGAAAAATGTTTTGTGTGTCTTCCTCCACTTTCCCTTGATGCCAGCCAAGGGTTGTTAGCAAGTTAATGTTTCCCACTCGAGGAAGGAAAAAAAAAAGTTCAACACGTACATAAGTTTTGCTATTTGGCTTTTGTTTTTTGAATTAAAATAAAGGTTTCCTTCCTTCATGTCACAATCTATTAGCTACCAGGAAACCTGGTATCACAGTTCGCTCCCATCCGCCCTGCATCTGAGGCAGACTTGATGGTGTGTGGAAACCAACATGGGCACTGCTCTGTGACTGTCACCTACAATCAGCTTGCGCCGTGGCTCAGATTAACTATGACAGTAGGCAATATTTCCAACATTATTAGAAGAGAAACCTAATATTTTGGGACATCAGGGATCTCTGAGCTGTTGTCCATCAAACTGAGAACCTTCATTTCCTACTCCTTGGATGGATAACCTTACATTTTAACCACTTAATGGACAAAACTCATCCTTAAATAAAAATAAGGAAATTAAATTTAATATGGAGGAGGAAGATGTGACTCCTCTGGTATTTAAGGCTGTGTCTCGGGGTCATCCCCAGAACCGCTGTGGTCCTGATCTCCAAATGGACTCCTATTTTCTTTTCTTTAAATTTATCTACACAAGTGCCTTATATTTTCTTGAATTTTCATCCTTAGGATATTCTGTTATTAAATTTGTGATTTGTAAGGTAGACAGATCTTCACTATTGTTGGATTTTTACCTAATGTGGTTTCTGTCACATAAACAAAGATTTACCAAATATACTATACAAGGAATTTACAGGAAAGGCGTTCAGACACTACTTATTAAAAAAAACTGTGCTGTATAAATATGGATGCAGGTATGGGTGCAAATGACCACAATCAAATATGATGACACTATTGAGAGAGTGGAGGGTCCTAGGTCTGTATTTACCTTTATATGGAATGTTTTTACCTCTTTCTGACTTACTTGAATTTACATGGACATGCCTAAAGATGAGTAGCCTCCTAGTCTTCTGAACTCTGTCTTATCTTCATTACAGTAGACAAAAGTGCATACAATAGTGGTGCCTAGCCCACATACATTATTCACAGCTTCCTGGGGTGTTGAAGCCTCTAACAATCATATGTTTTATTGAATATGGAATACGTTATTTGCACCAGGAATGTAGCAATGTCTTCAGACATTTACATTAAGTCCATGCACTAAGCTTTGAGAACTTGGTTCCTTTAGATAATGTGCATTTTATTGGTTCATCTTACAGTTACAAGAGCCCAGATCAGCTGGAGATTGTTGTTAGACTTTAGTGTCTTCTAGTCCCTGGAGTAAGTTCTCAACAAACATGTATAGAATAAATGATTCCCAAAGCTAATTTTACAGTCTTATAAAGAACAGATCAAGGCTGGGGAGATGGCTTCGTGGGTAAATCTTTGGCTGTGCAAGCATGAGGACCAGTGTTTGGATCTCTAGTACTTATGTAAATGTCTGGCGGGTGTGATAGCCTGCCTGTAATCCCAGCACTCCTGAGCCACGGACAGGGAACCCTGTCCTTGTTCTAGCAAGCTGGTTAGCTAGAAAGGCAGATTTAGTAAGCTCTGGGTTTAAACAAAAGAGTCTACCTTAAAATATGTGAGGGAGGAATACATCCAATGTCAACTTCTGCCCTGCACACGCATGCACACATGTGCACCTGCACTCACCTGCACACCCCCACACATCTGAACACACCTGTCCATCCAGGCACACCACATAAACAAAATTAAAGAGAAACAGACCAAGAAAGATCCAATTTCTTGTATTCGCCAGGTCTTTATGGAGAGCTTAACATTTTATAAGTGCTATGTATAGGATTACGTGATTACTCCCTGCTCTCTTTGCCAACCTCAGGAAAACAAAACAGAACCAAAAAAAAAAAAAAGCCTGATAAAGTTTGTGACTTCTTTCAAGACCCTACTTTCGGCCCTGGCTGCTTCCAGGTCTATCCATCATCATTTTAGCTTTGAAAGTTGGCTCATTTGTCTTGTTCCCTTAGTTCTGTCACCTCAAGCTCTGAAGGTTGGTCCTGATTTCTTGCCTCTGGTCTTTCATTGGCCCACTCCCTGCTGGTACCCACTCCATCACTCTTCTGGCTGTTTGATCTCAGTTTCCTGTGTGTCAGACTCTGCTTAGCCACCTGATGGTTTTTGACTCCAGATTCTCCATTCTCTTTCTGACTTGCCAGTACATCATTATCTTAAACTTCTCTTCCCTCCTCATCCTCCCATTAGAAACACTCGTTGCATTTTGTTTCTGATTATGAAGTGGAATTCTGTTATAGGAATTTTTGGAAAATGAAGAAAACCACAAATATCTACAATCCTACAATCTCGACATCACCACAGCTGCCATTTTGGAGTGAGTTCCCAATTCGTGGGATGTGTCGTCCCTCCCTCTTTCCTTCTAATTTTTTCTTCCTCCATATAGTTTGAGTGAATTCATACAGCTTCAGAGTTATTGGCTCCTTGGGCATTTTTTCTTTTCATCAGAAGCATTACTTCCAGCATTTTTCTTCTAAGATTATCTTCAAATGCTATAAAGTTCCGTTTTCTTCTATTGCCTCTGTAATTTTCCTTCTCATTTCCTTCTCACAGTCTCAGGCCCCCATAAAATAACTCATGGTTTAATATAATGCATGTTCTCCATACCCTTTTGCTTTGGCCTGCTTGGGTGTACTCTATCAAGAAGCTCTCATCTTGTAATAAGAACGTAATCTTCGTTGCTTTTCCACACATGGTTGCTACTTTTTTTTTCTTTTTCTTCCTCATATTTTCTGGGGGAAGTGGACAGGGAAAAATAGGATATTTTGAGAACAAATGCATTATAAAATTCTATTACTGGTGGTTTATCTCCCAGGAACATGGGCTATACCATGCAGAATATACTTAGGGACATTCCAATTAGTAAGGAAACTGTGTATGTTAGCATGGCATAGGCATCATGCTCTCAGCTTTTCTAGAATCCTGTGGGCATTCATGATTGCTCATTCATTCATTCATCTAGCAAAGATTTACCAAATATCTTCTTTGTCTATCAAAAGTGTAATGTGAGTGTCAAATGTGACCTGCATGTTCAATTTAAGTTATAGTAGCCACATTAAAAAAGGAAAAAGTAGGTAAAATTAGCTTCAAGAATGTATTTAACCCAAACTTTTAATCCTACCATGTATAAGCAATATGAAAATAAGAATTTTTCCCCTAGAGGTCTCCAAAGTCTGGTGTGGGTTTTATATCTTCAGACACGTCTCAATTTCAGGTCTTAACGACCACATATGATGGTGGCTACCATATTGGACAGCGCTGAAATGTGTTGCTGGGGATTCTGAAAATAATAGGGTAGGTGTAATCCTTAGGAAAGTTAATCTCTGACAAGCACAAGAGCATGGTGCAAATGATTGTTAGTGTGATAGATACAGGACGAGCAGAGAGACAAGTGGCAAGGGAAAGTGCAGGTCTAGTCTGTCACCTACCCACCCACAACTGGTTTTGATTGTGTGAAGTTGGGTGGTCAAGGAAGTTCTTCCTCCTAGACTTAGATCTGACTTGCTACCCACAGCTCCTCACTTTAAAGAGTCTACATTAAAAACAAACAAGAAGATTCTAGCTCCATTCTGTTCTGCCTCCTGCATGGACGCCCTGCTCTGCTGTAAGCAGTGTGAGGCTGGATATTCTGTCTCTTCAGCACCACCATAGCCTGGTCCTTCGCTCTGAATCTTTAGAATGAATACATGAACTAAGAAAGTGAGTGGTGGTGAGTAAGGCTCCTGTCTTACATCTCATTTTAGGATTAAAATTCTTTTTCCATTTCTTCTTGCCTTGTGTAATAAACTTCTCCCTATCTTTTCCTCTCTGCTTTCCTCTTTCTTTCCTGTCATTTCACAAATGATTTAGCTAAGGTCTGATTATTACATCCCAGGAATTGTACAAGGGATATGTATGCAAAGACAAGAAAACTAGTCACTGCCTCCAAGGCACTGTGAGCCTTTGAATGTGTTGCCATAAGTCATAGCAGCTAATCTTCACTGGAGTGTGTGTGTGTGTGTGTATTTGCATGTACGTATGTGCGAAAGAGTGTGTATGTGTGTGCTTATGTGTGTATGAGAGAAAGAGAGAGTGTGTGTGTTTGCATGTGTGTGTGTGTGAGAGAGAGAGTATATGTGTGTTTGCATTCATGTATATGTGTATGTGTATGTGTGTGTATGAGAGAGAGAGAGAGAAAGAGAGAGAGAGAGGGAAAGAGAGAGAGGGAGAGAGAGAGCACGCACCAGGCTTGGTTATACACTTTACTATGCACATTTTATCTTTTAGAACTTTCAGTGTATTAGTCTATGTTGAGTACTATTTTATTCTCATTTCACAGATGAGGAAATTTACTTAAAATCCTACTGCTGGGATGTGTTGGAGTTGGGATTCAAACCTAGGTCAGAGTCGACATTTGAAACCCCTGTGATAAAAAGAACTGAATCTTTAGAGTCCCTGGGATGACCTATTGCCCATTATGCACAATTAGATAAAGTGTCACCTTTAAAAATGAATAACTGAGTAGATATTAATATTTTAACATAGTAAAGGGTAGTGATATCTATCTCCCTACTAAATGCCCTGGAGAACTATTTCTTAGGCCACTCACTTTGTACCTATTTCTAATATATATATTTATATATAATATTTATATGTGTATATGAAATCCAAAAGATATATAGGTGGCACTTGCCACATCCTGTTCCAAGACTGGAAGATGGCTGACCCTTTCTCAATGAGCAGATTCATTCTTTTCAAAGCTCAACGATTACCATGAAGATTCCACTAATTCAGTTATTTTGCTGATACCTTCCTGTCCTGAGGCTGTTTTTCCTCTGTCCATCCTCTGACCCAGCTTCTGGCTTCTCCTCCTCTCCCTGTCTGTGTGGAAGTCTTTCTCAGGAATGTGTGGACAAGTTCACTACTTTCCTCCACAGTTCTTGAGGCAAAGCTTTTCAAACATCTTTCCTCGTTTTCATCTTTCTTCTTTAGAACCTAAATTTCATTTCCCACAAATTTTTGATTGCTCTCCTGAGTTTCCTTGTCTCAAATCTGTAAAATTAGATATTAGTTCTTATTTAATTATGTAGAACATTGTTGTAATACATTTTCTTTTTTCTTAAAATAGTAAATAGATACAAAAATGTGAAAGTTATATTCATGATCTGGCTTTTTATAACATGTCCCTTTAAAATATATTTCTTATAATCTATGTGTATGAGTGTTTGCCTGCATGTATGTATATGCACCCCATACATGCCTGGTGCTCACAGAGGCCAGGAAAGGGAGTCAGATACCTTGGAACTGGAGTTAGAGGCAGTTGTGAGCTGTCATGTGGGTGCCGGGACTTGAACCCAGGGCCCAAAAGTAGCAAGTGAGCTTCTTAAACACGGAGCTGTCTTCTGGTACCCAAATCTATTTTCTTTGAGAAACTCCCAGCTTCTTTTCCAAGCTGACCAACACCTTGGCTTTTTTTTTCTGTTGCGTGGTATTCCAAGGTTTGGTTAAGGACATGGTACTTTGTATCAGACAGACCTAGGTTCAGGTCCAATCTCTGCTGCTCCACCCTGAGCCATCTTGTTACTGGCATTACCCTGTCTGTGCCTCAGCTGCTTCACCTATGAAGTAGGAATGATACAATTCCCACCACCTGCTCCAAACTTAGATCTTCTTTGCTTTAAGTACTTTCATGCTGACATTTACTCCTTATAGCAATCCTGCAAAGAAGACATTAGGCACATTAGCATCTCAGAGAAGTGTATTTTTCACTGAGCCTTGCAGTGTAGCCTGTTATGGCTCTGTATACATGTTCTAAGGGCTGCATGCATTCCCTGAATTAGGCCTTAACACACTTAGCTATCGGCTTGCTGTCAGACTCTTGGATTGTTTAGAAAGTTTTCTCTGAAAATGTGACTGTGATGAACAGATTTCAGTATAAGTTTTCCCATAGTTTTGACAGTTTCTTTGCTATAGATCCAAGGACTTAAAGGCTGGGCAGAAGCATGGTTGAAAGGTTTTTGTTGATGGTGACTACAGTCATTTCCCAACCAGTTGTATAAATTTATACCCCCATTAGCCTGGCAGTGTCTGTTCCACCGTGTTCTCTCCAGGTCAAAGTCATTATGTAAAGAGAAAACAACAAAGGTCAAAACCCCCCCATGTCTTTCAGGCTTCCCCAAAGAAGGAGAAAGCTTTTTCTACATTGTCAGCCAGCTCCTGACCTAATCATTAGGCCAGCTTTATTGGGAAGCCTCCAGACAATGGTCAGAGGCAATTTAACCTCCCCAGGAAGAGTCTCATCTTCAATGTTGATGTTTAGGGTTAAGTCTCTCCTATCACTTGTACAATTAAGGCCTTTATTTAACCAAGTCCAACTAGACCCGGTCAGTTTTTAGGAACCAGGGTGTAAATCATGCATGCAGTGAGGGTTCGGGTGGCACCTGAGCCTGGAATGCAGTGGACATTGGAGGCTTGAGAAGAAAACAGACTGTGGCAGAGTTCCCATGAGCCTCTTGCTTTTCTTCCAGAAGATGTCAGTAATTTATTATGTTTTTAAGTATAGATTAGGTAGAATTTATGTTATAAGCTACCTTTGTGGCCTTGGACAAGCAGTTATTAAATCCTCTCAAACCTCTATTTTCTTATCTGCAAAATGGGACCAACACCTATCACATAGGGCTTTCTGAAAAATAGAGATAGTATATTTGAATTCTTTAAAAAATGATTTATTTTTGTTATTTTTAAGTAAGTGTATGTCTGTGTAGAGCTATCTGCATCTACATGCAAGTACTCATGGAGGCTTGAGGTCACGTAACCCTCAAGGAGCTGAACTTACAGGCTGTTGTGAGAGGCCCAATGTGGATCCTGGGAACTGAACTCCAGTCTCTACAAGAATGGCTTGTATTCTTTACAGATGAGCCATCTCTCTAGCCCCTTGAATTCTTACCGTGGCTGTTCTGATTTACCATGCTTGAATTTCTATTTTTTCAAAATAAATTATTACATTTTTTCCTAAAGAAATTTTTATACAGACTGTTAGCTGATCTTTCACTTGAAGGGAAGCTGTCGTCCAGACTAAATATCTAGACCCTTTACATCCTTGGGGCCCCTGATCAGACCTCCAAAGTGAAAGTACCCATTAAACTAGGAATTCTACTTCAGACTTGTGCTTTCATGGCTTTAATAGTAACATAACAATTCTCACAGTATACACACCTGTCAGAGGTAGAAAGTTTGCCACTCCTAGAAGAGCCTGTGGCGCTGGTGTCTGGCACATTTGTGGGTGCAGCAGTAACCTGCGTTGACTTCTTGGTGATTTACACAAGGCCTGTACAACCTTGCAACAAAAGCCAGCAATCACAGGACCACCTGTCTCTGCTCCTGACTCTACTTCATTGTTGGTTTGCTGTCTTTTTAATTAGAAAGAACACTCTGGTCCAGGGCAGATACTTCCAAGCAGAAAGGATTTGATCATGACAGAATAGCCACACAGCATCAGCTCTTGCTTAGAATTACTGAGTGCATACCAGATGCCATCTAAGTTCCTGTGCATGAATCCCATGCACCCTGTCTTTAGTCACCGATGACTACCAGATTTCCCCTATTACAGAGGAGAAAACTAAGCCTCCAACAGTTTGGATAACTTGTTCAAAGCTAAAACATATGAGACCTGGACTCCAAGCCCAGGTCTTCCTGACTGGGACTTCTTAGGTCTCCTTCAGGTCTCTGAGCATGGAATTGGTAAGATCCAGTGACTACTATAATAACTACAGCAAAGAGAGAAATGGTTATTGAAGTCAGGAGCTGGAAGAAGTACTCTGTAGACCATGCAAACTGAGCAATACTCTCTCTGTACAGTTAAAGAACTTTCTGAGACTGAGTATATTGGCTGTAGGAATTTGGCTTGCTATGTTCATGTTTGATGTCAAATGACCTGCTTTTTAAGGGAACTTTTCTTCAGACCTGTTTTCTATTTGATCCCGTCGACCCCCATTCCTCACCACAGGACACATCCTGATGAGTTCTTCCAACTAGGACAATGGGACAAAGGAGAGACACTGGGTCCTTCCTGTTGCCTCATACGCAATGGATCCCAAACACCTTCCCACTTACAACCCTATTATTTTTGTTAAGAGTAACATTTTTATCATTTCATGTTTGCTAGGTGCCAGTAATTAGCCAGACACTGGGTAGAATAGAGAGACCCAGTGTCAGTGTGGGGAGCTTGAGGCCAGTTCTCATGCCCTCTGCCCTCTGTGTTCTTGCTGTGCCCAGTATTTGTCTTTGAAGTTAAACAGATCCCGGGCCTCAGGACATAATGTAGGGTGGAGTTAGCACTGAGAAGTCCAGCCTGCCAGGGACCGGTGGCAGGGTCTTGGTGGTCACAAGCCATTCTAGTAGAGAGAGCTGGGTACTTGGAGGGAGGGTAGAAAGAAGAGCTAAAGAGTGAGAGAGCTTAAATGGTTCTTTTTTAAAAACAGTAAAGTGCTAGGCATAGAAATTTATCTCTGGAGAGTCAGCTAGGAGGAGGGAAAGGATCCATGCTTAAAATGCCAAAAGGTAGCCAGGCAGATTGATTCCGTGCAGCCAGTATCAATCATGCAGATAGATTTTGCCACAAAATAGTCGAATGTACTTTTTTTCCCCCTCTTCTGACTTAGGCACCCAGATGGTACATGAACAGTGAAGAATGGGTGGATATTTTAAGACATCTTAACTAAGGTGGAGAAGCTGAAGCTAAATGTGAATTTCCCAGTTCCCTTTCTCAGCACACATGAAAAAAATGTCCTGTGCTGAACTCCCGGGAAGTGGCTGTCTCCACAGAGCTATCTTCTGTGCAATAAACTCAGAGCTGTGGTGTTCCTTTCAGGAAAAAAAAAAAAAAAAGGTTCCAAACCAATTATTCTCATTCAGCAGGGTCTTTTTGTTGTTGTTTGCTTTGTTGTTGTAGGTGCTCAGTTTAAGTGATCTTAATGTATAAATGCTACAACTAAATTGTATAAATGTATAAATGCTAAAACTAAATTATATATAAGTTTTACAACTAAAAAAACCCCAAACTTTTAAGGTTATAAAAGCAATCTATGACTATCAAGTAAAATATAGGAAAAATGTAAAATTACAAAGCATAAATTATTAATTATATTTTTGCCTTCCTAAAGTAACCTACATATAGTGTTTTGTTTCATTTTCTTTTGCTTTTTTTCCCAAATAAATAAATAATCCCAGTAACATATTCTTTTAATTTATTTTCCTGACACTGGAAATTTAGTTCACCAAGTGTGGAAGAAATGGTACATAATACCAAAAGATTAAAACATGTATGCTCACAGGGCAAGTGGCACATGCTTTTAATCTCAGCACTGAGGAAGCAGAGACAGGCAGCTCTCTGATCTACCCAGCAGATTCTGGGCCATAAACCCAGGGCTCCATAGTAAGACTCAATGACCAAAGAAAGCCTGGATTTACAGGATTGGTTTTATAAGTTAGTGGTAAGATTATAAAGCCCACTGTGCCAGGATTGTTCTAATTTACCTTAATCAGCGACAGAGGTGAAAACTCAGCATTTGTTACAATAAGAACACAGGAAACAAGGGAAGCTGTGTGCGCTTGCTGACAGTAAGAAGCCTGGTGTAATTTAGCATTTCAAACTGTCAAAGATAGAAATGAAAAGCACAAAAGTTGAAGCGTTAGTGACCACAGCAAGGCCTCCAGACATGAGTCAGCCACAAAAAAATGCTCAAACTCCTTTAAAAGCTCTTTGTCATGGCCCAAAAAAACAACATTTTTAGTGTTTTCCTTTGACTTCACATCCCGCTATTGAAATACATGGCTAATTATTATCTGAATGCTATCTATTATTCCTGTGCCCCTCTGGTTCTAACCGGATATGATCCAAATATGGCCACAAACACATTATAGTGTGCAGTGAAATCAAAAGAATAAGATAGCTCTGTCTTTGAGGGTTTATGACATTTTCTCTCCTCTTCAGTTTGAGCCCTGGACAATAGCTTCACTGTTGTCTATTCTAGGCAGCTGTGCAGAATGGTAAAGATTTGGAGATCTTTGTAGGCAGTAGAAAAATCAAGCCTTTGTATACTTTTTGTTCAGTATATTCTACCCAACACCCATGTGTAAGTGTTGGATTCCGGGAGCAACAGCGGCTAAGGGAAGTTTGTGCAGATACAGAGGTATTTGAAAGTATGAGCCCACCAGCTTCTGAGTCACAGTGTGCCTGGCCAGTCTTCTAGAGTGCTGAAGGAATCCTTTCTCTAGCTCTGTCTTCTGTGTGGATTTCACTTGCCAGTTTTGAATAAAAAGCACATGAACAAGAACCAGAGGAAAAGTTAGGAATGAACTCGTTTCGGCCCTTAGACAGTGGCGTTCTTGGGTCTCTGCACACAGATACGCAGTTTCAGGAAGGAGAAGAGCCATACTTGAGACAAGAGGGCAGACACTGGTGTAGCATGAAATGAGTAAACAGTGAGACTGGTAACTGGTTACTTAGGGCTACCGTGGGAAAGGTAGTAGTTGAGTCACTGTCGCTCACATCTGAGTGCTGGTGTACCACCTCATATCCTGTACTTTCCTATCTGTCGTGTTCAGTGTGAGGGCAAGCACCCTAACATGTTGTCACTAGAGAGTGTGCCCCAGGGTACCAGAGAGACAGGGATCAGAGATAGAAAATACCACTCAGATTTATAGTTTTCTCCATCTGTCATTGGAGAATTACTTCCTTTTTCAACCTAGATACTACAGATATTTTTAATTCAAAATTTTTATTTTTTGAAAAAATGTCATACATGAGTACTGTATTTACATAATTTCTACCCTCTCTGCCCCTCTAACTCTTCTCATGTCTCTTCCCCTCCCTCTCAAATTTATGACTTCTTCTTTTGTAATTATTATTGTTATAGATACTCACACGTACACAACCCACTGAGTCCATTTGGTGTAGCTCATATGCCATGTGTTTAAAGCTTACTACTCAGGACTAGATAACCTAGCAGGGGATTATCCCCCGAGAAAGCTGAGTCTCCTTCTATTGCTATTTATCTAGAGTGAGACCTTGAAGGTTTTCCATATCCATACACTGTTATGTCAGCTGGTGTTATCATTTCCTAATCATTTGAAAATTATGTCTAAAAGAGTTTTAAGAATTCTAGTGTTGGGGCTGGAGAGATGACTTAGCAGTTAAGAGCACTTGCTGCTCGTGCAGAAGACCAGGCTACAGTTCCCAACCACCTGTCACTCTGAGTGCTGGGGTCCTGTCCCTTCTTCTGGCCTCCCCAGGCTCTGCATACAAATAGTCCACATCCATATATAAAGACAAACACTCATATGCATAAAATAAAAAATAAATCTTAAAAAAATCCTAATGTCCTTTCTTACCTCACTCTCACAACTGCTAGGAAATATAATTAGTAACTACTGTTTACTGAATACCTAATGTGGATAAGACACTCTTCTTTTTAGTATCTCATTTAATTGTCATGATTCCACATCAGTCAAAAACACATCATGCTAAGAAGACCCCACATACCCAATGACTCCAGAGAGACTTCACCTCTGCCCTTAACACATCCTTGGCATGCTGAGTCTGCATCCTTACATACAAGGAGCACATTCCCACCTCAGGCCTTCCCTCTGGCATTCCCTCTGCCTGGAATGTTTCTCCCACAAAGATTTGAATGGGTGCCCTCTCATGTTATCTGGGTCTCTGCTCAAACTTTGACTCATCGGTAAAGGCTTCTCTGATGATCACAAATGAAATAGCATCCTATGTCACTCTGTTCTCTATCCCTACATCATTTTGGGCTGCACAGATCACTATGGACCTCATATATTTGTTATTGTCTCTCAAACTGTGTTAAAACCACATCTTCCTGGGCTGGAGGGAAAGCTTGGTGATTAAAAGCTCCTGCTGCTCTTTCAGAGGACTGCAGTTCAGTTCCCAAGATGCATGCTGGGCAGTTTACAAATGCATGTAACTCCAGCTCCATGAGAATCAGCACCTTCTTCTGACCCCTTTGGGCACCAGCACACATGTGTGCATACACATACACATGAATAAATAATTAAATAAATCTTTAAAAAGTATCCAAGTTTTCTTACCACAGGGCCTATGTCTACTTCTTCCTTCCCTGGATTCATCCCCAGTGCCTCGGACAGTGCCTGGTAGACATGAGATGTTGACTGTATTTGTTGACTGAATGGAGGAAGAAAGAAGCAACTACAGCCTTGTTGCCTACCTTGCCCAAGGTGAGAACCTGGGGCAGTGCAGCATGGGGCATGGAGGAGATTACATTGGAACCAAACTTCTAAAACTAGGTTGAACTTAGCATCTATGATCTCCTGTTACTGCCCACTTGTACATTTCATTCCAACATTCCCTTTTGGTACTCCACCCCCAAAACTTGAGCTTAAATTGTGTTATTATAGAGATGACCAGCCACACAATACCATAACTATGACTGACAAGTTTGCTTGCCTTCAGTGTTTATCCCATCCACCCATCGGTAGCAGTGGCTCTTGGCCCACTTCCTTTAATCCAGTAAGCCAGGTGGGAAGTTTGGTGTAATGGGGGCACTGAGGCAGCTCTCACTGTTTTCAGACAGCTCTTAAGCACAGGTTCACATTAGCTCCTAATTCTTTGCAAAGAACTTGGTGCGACACCTGGCCCCAGGCTGACTACATGATGATTGTCTATGCCCACCACAGGGCCCTCAGGCCCCTCTGGACCCTGCTTCTGTTGGTTCTGCTATCTCAGGAGTCTTGGACAACCCAGTGTCATTCCAATCCTTGATGCGTCTTCCCTGTAGCTGTTAGGTCACCTTGTTTTCTCTGATATGGACATGGAGTCCCTGAACACAGGCTTACACCTTGTTCACAGATATTTACTATCATTTCGATCTTTGGGTAATTTACATGGGTGTGCTCTTAAGAAAAGGTATGGCTCATTTCACTAAAACTTCTTTTTTAATCCCAAGAAATTCACATTCTTCCCTCTTCATCTTTTGTTGGAAAATTCCTTTAATAGTCACAGCTGCCCACACTTTGTTTCTGGCTTCTTTGGAAAGATCATGGTCTCTTAAGTCACTCAGCCACTTAGAATCTGTGTGGCCTTGAAGGAATTACTTTGTTTCTCTGACCACAGGTTCTTCTTCACTTTAACCTAGGATATCCACGTATATGATATCAGTGATGGAAAAGTTGCACATGGCATTGTGCACATGAAACAGAAGAGGCCCTGATACTTGTATGACACACATGGAACTAGCTTTCTGATGAAGAGACTGATGATATTAGAAAGCCAGCCCCCAACATACTGAGTGTCTCCTCTGAGTTATATGTTAACACCTTTAGCTACTTCTATTCCTAAAGAAGCCTTGCAGCTATTCTCAGACATGAGAGCTCAGCAACGTGACTCTTGGACCCAGGACAGTTCAGCTCTGCCCCTCTTTACCTGTGACCACAGTCCCTGCTGTAGTATCAGTTTCTTTCTCCCGCAACAGCTCCACAAACGGCTCCAGTACCCTCGGCCTCTCTTTGGCACTGTCTTAGCCCAAACATTGTTAGGTCTCAAAGCTACTGTTGCTCCCCCTCTGTTTGTTTCTAAAACACCCTATGTAGGCTAGGGAGATGGTTCAGTGGGTAAAGCATTCCTTGGCAATGATGAGGACCTGAGTTCAAATCTCCCAAACTCATGTAAAAACCAGACTCCCTAATGTGTGTCTATAATCCTAGTGCTCCTGGGACAAAATGGGAGACAGAGACAGGAGACCCCAGAAGCTGTCAGTCAGGCTGGTCTGGTGTACTCAGCAAGCCACACAAAAGTTCCCAACGGAAACAGGATGGAAGGTGAGGATATCGCCTGAAGTTGCCCTCCGATCTCCACAAGCTCATGGCCACATTCACACACATACAAACCCATCCTATACACGTCCCAAACATGCAGCACACATGTCAGACACAAAAAGAATTAAAGAAATGCAATTCCCTGCATGACTTATGTGAACTCCAGAGAGCAGGAGGCACTCCTCATCTGCCACAGGCCCAGGCCCAGGGGAGGTCAGGGTACCTGCAGCTTGTGGTGGCGCTCTAAGCTCTCACTAAGTTTTCTTCACTGTCACTCACCCTTCTACCTGGTCACATCCCTATTATCAGATCTTTTGGCTTCGTATCTTCATTTTCAATCTGATGAGCTTTGGTTCCTTCTGTAAATCTACGCACCAGTTAAATGCGTTAGCCATTAAAAGCATCTGTGTGCTCGTGCATGCTCTGAAGAATGCTCTTGATAGTATATTCCCTCTTGAAATCTTTAATAGGGAGTTGGACTTCCCTCCTTCGAAGCACTGCGTTAAAAAAAAATCACATTTAAATTTCTTTCTTTTTATTTCTTTCTTTTTTAAAATAAGATTTTGTACTCTTTCATATATTTCTGGCAAATTTCCCAGGCTTTGAGAAATTAATTTTAGCTATTACCCTAGCACGGAAGAGAGCTATCTTTCACTTTATGTTCATAATCTCTGTTTTTTTCTTGTATCTAAATCCTATTAACTCTCCTTCCCCATTTCTGCTTTAGTTTTAAGAACAGTAGCTAATGTTTGTATAATGTTCTATGGTTTTAAAAGTGTATTCCCAGGTACTTTTGAGCCTAACACCACTGTAAAATAAGCAGGTGTGTTTTAATTCAAGTTTAACCAAAGGGGAAAATACCCAACCACATCCCCAGCCTGAACGATTTCTGTTGGGACTCCTGGTTTACAGGGATCAGAGCCTTGGTCTTGAACCCAGCTTTCTGATTCCAGGTGTTTCCCATCATTTCACACTACCTATGAGGCTAGGTTCTTCCCCCGATAGTTTTAAATGATTGGCTTCAAAGGTCAGCCTGCCTCTTTTCAATCTTTTTTTTTTTAAATGGCATTGTTGAAATCCATCTTCACCAGTCAGAATTCTCCAGAAACACAGAAACAATAACAGGCAGGTAAATTAGGCAGACAAGTAGATCTCTATAATAAGGGATTACATCATGTGTTATGAAGGACAGGCCTCACTCTGTAATCTGTAGACACAGGAAAGCTGCCTATAGTTCAAACCTGAAGGCTATAGTCAGGAAGCCAAAGGTATAAGTCGTGGCTCCATCCTGAAGGGCCAGGAGTGGGAAGGTTGATGACTGAGGGCAGGAGAAGCTGGAAGTCCCGGCTCACAAAGAGATCCAATTGGCTTATTTTGTTGTTGTTGATCTACATGTCCACCCATTGGGAATGGAAGATCTCTTTGAACTAGTGTACCAATCTACACAGTAATCTCTTCTGAAAATATCCTCACAGACACACTAGAAATAAAGCTTTACCAGTCATCTTGGTGTTCTTAGCACACACATGCTGACACATGAGATTCTTAAAGCCATTACACACACTCCTACAGACACATCATGTTTTTTGGTCTTTGTACCCACATCTCTGTTCTGTCTTGGCTCACCTTTCAACTGTGATCTTCAAGTGAGTTTCTTGACTCTCCAGACTAGCTTAAGTGTCCCTGTGCATTCCCATACATCCCTGCTTATTCCAGGATGCTGACCTTCTGCTCTGTAAGCACCCCTGTCCTTAACTGTAACTCCAACCACAGAACCACAAATGGAATTAGGGCAAGGGCCAAGCCATCAGACCCTCTGCTGTGAGCCCAGAGCCTATCACAAAGCCTGGCACAGGCAGGAATTTAGCAAATATTTGTTGGAAAGAATAAATAAGAACAGCGGTGGGAAATTTCTCTATTAGAGAATCAGAGGATGTCCCAAAGGAGGTCAAGAGTAAGATGTGTTTTAGGTATTCCATGAAGACATATTCTACAGGGTGATAACAGGGCCAATCTTGAAAACGCACACGTCATCCTTACGGAATTTCTCACACGCAGAGCAAGCCTTGTAACATGTCTCATAAAGGAGAGCATCTTCAGTGACGAAGTGCTTCTTAATTGTGGATGATTATTGCAAGAGCTACTGCTGTTCATGGGTCATATACCATTCGCTTATGAAAAGCAGAACTGGTTAAAAAAAGGAAACCTATTGGTTTCATAAATAAGAATAATGGTATACGGAGTTACATACATCACAAACAACCTGAAATCTTCGTTACAAGAAGAGTGGAAAATCGTATTCTTGAAAGGAACAATTTTCATGAGTCTGGTCAGTCATGTGTGGCCTGAACTGAAAGGAGGGCCCCAAAGAGCGAGGCGGTAGTCCGCACTGCAGGGTCAGCCAACGAAGCTGTTTTTTTTTTTTTCTTTTTCTTTTGCATCTCAAGTGACTAAAGATGATACTGTCCTTCTTTAATGAAGTGTTTGTATGTCCTACTTGGCTTCTTTTGTCACCTTGACACAGGCTAGAGTTGTCTGAGAGAATCACAACTGAGAAAATGCTCTCACCAGACTGGCCTGTAGGCAAGCCTGTGGGGAATTTTCTTAATTAGTGATTGACGTGGGAGGGCCCAAGCTCCTCGGTGGGACCAGTCCCTCGCAGGTGGTCCTACACAGTATAAAAATGCAGGTTGAGCAAGCCATGGGGAGTAAGCCAATAAGCAAGGTTCTTCCATGGTCTCTGCTTCAGTTTCTGCTTTGAGTTCCTGCGCTGACTTCCCTCAGTGATGGAATATTACCTGAAAGTGTAACAAGTTGCTTTTGGTCGTGGTGGTTTTTTGTTTGTTGTTTGTTTGTTTTGTTTTTTGTTTGTTTGCTTTTTCGAGACAAGGTTTCTCTGCTGTAACTCTGGCTGTTCTGGAACTAGCTCTGTAGACCAGGCTGGCCTTGAACTCACAGAGATCAACCTACCTCTTGCCCTCTGAGTGCTGGGACTAAAGTGCTGAGTGCTGAGAGCATGTGCGACCACCGTCTAGCTGGTCATGGTGTTTTATCACAGCAATAGAAAAGTATCTAATATACTGTGTCTCTGTGATCAGGGTTGCATCTGAATTTTAGAAAGTTAATAAAAATCTTACTTCCAGAGGTACAGGACTCCCTTTGGTAAACAAGATATTTGCCCATGAATGCAAACCAGCCAACCTCAGCACTGTCACTGGATGACCAAGAATGGGAAAGGCAAACAGTGGTTTCTGGTTTTTACTTTTCCCCTTCATCTCAAATAAAACAGTAGCCAGAGGTGTAAATGGCCTGAGGACAAAATAGTGCCATTGAGCCTTGTGAGAAGAAGTATTGATTTCTTAATATTTCACCTTTGAAACTCTTCTCTCTATTAAGCCAAGTTCAAGTTTCTGTGCTTAGCTTTGCTTCGCTTACCTCCATTTCCTCCTCGTTTCAATGCACTTGCTCCTGAAGTGTGGAGACTCTTTGTCATTAGTGTGGAGAAACATTACAAATGAAGAGAGAAGTCCAGCTCTTTTCCATGTGAGGGAAATGACCGGGTTTCTTGCCAAGGTTAGATTTTGGATTGATTATAAGAGTAAACCTGAGGCTAGATTTTGGACTGATTATGATAAGAAACCTGAAGATAATTATCCTGACTCCCTAAGTCTGACCCCAATCTCTCCAGCAGTCACTCTCTCAGATGCCCAGGTCCTTTTGGAACATGCTTTTGCTTCAACAGATATGATGAGCCTAGGACTTTCTCCCTTCTCCAAGGAGAGGTTTGGACAGAAGCATGGAATCATCTGAAGTGTGCAGGATATCTCTCCTTGAGTTGTTGGTCAATGGTATCATAGAGACCCTTAAAACAATATGGGCTATTGCCATTGCTCTTGGCTGCCTCCCAAGAATTGGTGGCAAGACCCTATTACTAAAGACACCATACACTTTTGTCCCAGGACATGGAGAAATCAAGTTGGTACTGGTCAGGAAGCTTCCTCCCTGCTGGATAGCTCTCATAGTATTGGAAGGTGTTATGTACTGTGCTAGGGATGGGGGAATCCGAGCTTTATAAGATATTTGAGATATTGACATA
This sequence comes from Cricetomys ansorgei, assembly GCA_026225945.1. Classification (NCBI taxonomy): domain Eukaryota; kingdom Metazoa; phylum Chordata; class Mammalia; order Rodentia; family Nesomyidae; genus Cricetomys; species Cricetomys ansorgei. The sequence continues at coordinate 502,053 of JAMJFZ010004314.1, read as the reverse complement.
TGTAAGTCATGGGAAATGGGAAATACAGGGTTGTGAAGTTCCTTTGAAAACTCAGCCTTGCAAGTTACTTCCTCTTGTAGAAGAGGCATTGTCAAGAAGAAGCTAGCTGTTGCCAAACACATTGTCCAGGAGTTTTTTTAAAATGAGCAGCTCTGGTTGGGGAGATGGCTCAGTAGATAAAGTACTTGCCTTGCAAACATGAGGATGGGAGTTCAAACTCCCGAACATGAAAGCTTCATAGGCATAGTGACTACCTGTGATTCCAGGTCTCAGAAGTAGAGAGGGGATCCCTGAGCCAAGCTGGCTAGCTCCAGGTTCTGGGAGAGACACTGCTTCAATAAATAAAGTGGAGAGTAATTGAGAAAGATACCCAGTATCACCTTTGAACTTCCACAGGCAGGTACATACACTGTATACACAACCACACATTCACGTGTACCTACACAAATGCAAATATGCATACATAAACACATCTACACACGTGTATATACACATGCAAATGAAAATTTAAAAATGAGCAACTTTTATGAGAAATAATGACTGATATTATTTCTGTTATTTAGTGGGGAATTAAAATTTAAGCAAATACAGTAAACTTGTGTGAAAAGACTCATCTTCTGTGTTACTGAAGATGACGAATTTTCAAGGATGAGGTATTAATATCTATCTACATAGATAAGCCTAGATTCTTAGAACTTAGAAAGTATGGGTTATTTGTTATTTGCCTGGATTTTATCACAAAGGGCACCAAGGGAATCATTGCACAATAAATGAGGAGCCTAGTTGGAGCCTAACAGTTCTTTCTAGAACAAAACTTGAGGACTCAGGAGCACTTGGCTGAATTGATATTGTAAATTATCATTGTAGGGGCAGAGATTCAAAGAACTTCCACTGGGGTGATTATCAGTGTTGGTGCTTCTTTGTTATCTGTTAGCTTCAGTTTATGGCCACTAATAGTTTGGGCATAATAACAATCAATAGTAATTATATCACCTATTTTATCATACTTCCCAGCTATGAAAGCGTTCCAACCAACATTAACAATGCACTAACCCTGTGAAGCAGACGGGAGAGTGGAGGAAAGTTCAGAAAGATCATGCCACAAAGCTGCAGAAGCTCCACCCCACATAGCAATGTCCTTAGCACGCTGTGGGTTTTAGATGTCAAAGCAGAGCCCCAGTTGTGCTTTACCTTTTTTTTTAGCCAGTCGAGTAATACTCTTTATTGGACAAACTGTACTGTATCGACATGGAGGCTTCTCTGCCTACAGAAATCCTTTCCTTGGAGTCAATCCCTCACTGACCTTGAGGGGAGTTTTCTGTATCCCCAAAGCTTATCTGTCAATATTCTCCCATTAGTCCAATAAAAGGGATTACTTGAAACTTGACTCTACATTTTGTCTGACCAATAAAGGCAAGTAATTAAAAATATTGAGTTAGGAACCAAGACATATTGGGAATTGTGACGCTCTAGTAGATATATTCTTGAAAAATAATTTACTCACTATTAAAATACAGTTGTGGGTTCTTTTTTCTAAGTTGGTAGTCTAGACTGTTTTGAAAACCAATTCAGGTCTTCAGAGCCAGATATGCTTCTGTATGCACTCTTTGTGGTCACCTTTATGGGCAGAAGGAGTATAGGCGAGAAGCTGGACCTCAGGGGCTGATAAATCAGGACCAAATGGCAACAAACTGAACCACAGAGCTGGCGAGGCTGGATGGCACATGGGGGAGTCTGTAGTTCCATCTCCCTCTGTCCTGATGTGGCCCTAAGCAGAATGGCTCAGTGCTCTAACCTACGACACAGGCTGTTGCTCAGAAAGCAGAAATCTGTGCGTGGCTGCCTAGGAAGCTGAGGTTCAGAGAGAACCCGGTATCTGATTGAAACCTCATGGCACTGGCCACCTCAGCCTCCAGCCCATATGCACAACGCCTCACTCTATGCCAAGGTGTAGGTTACAGATCACAGCTCTAAAGTGCCAGCATGGCTGTGTCCGGGCTTTCCTTGGCACTGCTCTTCCATTTTGCTCCAGAGTGTCCACACCCAGAGCAGATCCTGGAAGACATAATGAATAGATGAGTAATGATGGGTAGGTCTGAAAATCTGAGAAGAAGGAATTTGGGATAAAAATTACACCATTAACAAGTTCCGGGATTGGTTTGTGTTTCCAAGGAAGAATAGGGAATGAACTCTGCCCAGCAAATGGCAAAGACTTGATCAGCACAATATTTTGTTTTTCAGGTTTTTTTTATTATTATATGTTGTCTTAGTCACTGTTCTATTGCAGTGAGAAAAACATCATGACCAAGGCAACTCACAGAAAAGAAGAGAATTTGCTGTTCTTGCAGAGGATCACAGTTCAGTTCCCAGCACCCACGTTGTGCAACTCGGAACTGCCTCTAACTTTACCTTCACGAATCCAGTGCCCTCTTTTGGCCTCTGAGGATATTCCACACATGTGCATAAGCGTATAAATAAAAATGAAATAAATACTTTAAAAAGTTGGCATTCTTGTTGAATTTGTTTCTTCAGATCTTGTTTACTCACAATGACACTGGCATTGAGAAGCTGTTAGGAGCGTTTTGAAGAAGGTGCTCCATCAAGACAGTGTCTAGGAGGGAATGCTCCTACCACCCTTAATACTCTCATTGCATTGATATATCTAGACCAGAGCAAGCCAAACAGCAGTGCACTGAATTATCTAGAAACACATCATCTCCACAAGATGAAGGACTAGAAACTCTGAAGTTTCCAGAAAATTCCACACATGATTTAAAGACTCTACAAGTCTCATGGATTAAAACCTCCATGATTGTTGAAAGTTGTAATGTACATCAAGTTAAATCATCTTGGGCTATATTTAGCCCTATTGATAACTGGTTCATTGTCCGTCTCTGGATCTAACCTGATTAGCACATGGAACCTTCGAGATGTGTTAACAGTTTCAACATCCCCAAGAAGAAGAATGTTATCAGATATCACCTGCAATGTATAGCAAAGACTTCCCTGCTTTCCTGTAACCTGACTGACCAGTGTCCCCACTGGTGTAATTTACCTCACATTGCTTTATGACTTTCCTTTGTTTGGTAACTAAAAACTTTATAAAATTATCACCACATTGGAACTTTGCTTTGGGGGCAATGGGTATCTGTGTCTCTGGGTCACGGTCAGTCATTCCTACCTTCAAAATAAAAACATGTCTTCTTCCCTTTGAGGTGAGAGCCATGTTTTTATGTCAATGAGACTATTTTTTTTCTCCCATGATTTCATATATATATATATATATATATATACACACACACACATACATGTCCTTTTTACCTTGTCCATTTACCCTCACCTACTCCCTCTTCCCATCCTCTTTTCTTCCCAACAGTTCCTCTCCGATTTTGATATAATTTTTTTTAAACCTGTGGGCCCTCAATGAGTGGTGAGGCTTCATGAGGGCCTCCTTATGTGTGATGAAATGCTGACTAGGGCTAGTCTTGTATAGGTTTTGAGTGGGAAATTAAGTTTTGTTTGGAAATTCAGTTTCTGTTGAGGTGTATATGAGTGTGTATGTGTGTGTGTGTGTGTGTGTGTGTGTGTGTGTGTGAGAGAGAGAGAGAGAGAGAGAGAGAGAGAGAGAGAGAGAGAGAGTTTGTGGGTGTGTGATAGAGATTGTATGTCAGAGAGAGAGAGAGACAGAGAGAGAGACAGAGAGAGAGACAGAGAGAGAGACAGAGAGAGGTGTTGGTGAGGCCCAGCATCTCACACCTGCTGGAAGGCACTGTGCACTGGAATCCCACCAACACAAGAAGACATCATGAGAGGAGCAGTGCCTGCCTAGGCACTGTTAAGTTCTGTTCTCCAACTGAGTCTTTAAAAATGAACAAGTGACACCAGAAAGTGGTTAGATCTCTCTTCTATCAGGAACTAGCAACTCTACCAAAGTTAGTGTAGAAATTCATTTGGTTCATCATTTGTTCTATTTTTTAAAGATGTATTTATTTAGTTATGTATATGAGTGCTCTAGCTGCATGTCCACCTGTATGCCATAAGAGGGCATCAGATACCATTACAGATGGTTGTGAGCAACCATGCAGTTGCTGGGAATTGAACTCCCAGCTTCTGGAAGAGCAACCAGTCAGTGATCTTAACCACTGAGCCATCTCTCCAGTCCCCATGATTTATTTTTTATAAAAAACTATATTACACATTATAAATTACATTAGTTAGAATTATTAGTGTTTTCAAACACATGTCATTTTGGCAAACCATCTCAAATACTATTATTTTCATCAATTGCACTTCTTGCTCTTAGAGAATGTTTTAGGGTGTAGAAAGAAGGTAAGAATATAGACACATATATAGTGATGGAAAATTAAAAATAGTAGGTCTGGTTTTGAAAAACTATTATTGGCCCCCTTAAATTAAAATTGAACTCAGGAATGAGAAAATCCTTTCTAAAAAATTCAACACTAAAAAGTTAATATTTATTATTTTGTAATATATTATGCTTAACACATATATGTTAAATAGCCATTGATGGTGGATTTTAACACAATTTGCTCTTGAGATTTGAAATCCTTCCTGAAATAAATATTCCAGACTCTTCGAGGGACAGTGGGCCCCACACATAGTCTTTTGACTTCTCCTTCCCAAAGATCTGTTTTGAAATTAAGTCTTAGAACAGACTCTTCAGGAAAACACAGACATAGGAAACATATATGCTTAGTTCAAACAGATGTGGGGTTGGAAACCTGGACACAGGCCGAGCTGGAAGACAGAAGAGCTTTTGTATATTGTTGTTGGAGGTTTCAAACAAAACTAAGCATCAAAATATTAGAACACAGTAACAGAACCCCATTGTCACTAAAACTAATTAGTGTTCTGCTGTTTAATGGGAAAGCCTACATGCTGCCTTGACCTTTTCACACATCTTATCTGAGGTCGAGCCATAAAACAGAGGGACGCTCAGAGCGCCTCCAGTTAGCCTCCGAGCTCTCTGTTTTAAGTAGTTCAATTGATTGTAACAATGCAGGCTGTGTGTAGGATGCATTTAAAGGTGCTGTGTATTAGGCCTTGATTACAAGGAGCCAGTGAATTAAAGTAATGTCATGCCAGGGAACAGTTTCCAGGGCAGAATGACTGCCATTTCTCTTTAATGTGAGACGGCACGGTTTAAAACACACTTAGCTAGAGTGCCTGACTTTGAAGGTTAGCTTCCAGTAAACCCCACACGACAGGAGTGGGTTCTCTGAGGAAGATGAAGGGGGGTGCTCATGGGGTGCAATGCTGTGCAAAGACACAGCTATTAACAAAGACAACCCAAGACACATAAGGACCTTTCATCTAAAAGTCCCCAGGCAGCTCCAGGCAGACTCACGAGCTTCCCTGCCAGGCAGAAGTGGTGTGGTGGCCCAGCAAGCAGCATTTCCTTCTGTGTTTTGTGTGGTTCAGACTCAGGGTGTTTTCAGAGAATCATCAAAGAGGAGGAAGAAATGCAAATCTTCTTGTGTCAAGGCTCACTAGTTAAATAGCATGAGCTCTCTGGAATGTTCTCTAACTTCTCAAAACCTCTGTGGCTGCATTTGTAAAATGCCATAACACTGATAGTTTGTTGTCCCCATGAAAAAATGCCCAAGGAAACAAACAGCTTAAAGGAGAAATCATTTCAGCTCATGATTTCAGAGGCCTCTGTCCAAGGCCAGTTGGTACCATCACTATTGGCCCTGTGGCAAACACAGTCCACCATGGCAGTAAGGCATGTGATGGGGAATCCTAGGAGGTGGAGAGTGGGAGAAGGAGCCTGTGTTGGTCTCTTCCTCCTTCAGCCTTTGTTTCATCTGAGCTGGCAGCCTCGTAGAAAGTGCCACCCACATTCATGGCAATCTTTCCCCCACAGCTGCTGTCTCTCATGCCAACTGTCTCTGCAGACACCCTCCCAGACACGCCTAGAAGTGTGCTTCAGTAACTTCCATCTTGGGTGTTTCTCAGTCCAATCAGGGTGGCCATCAAGATTATCCATCACAATAATGGCACTTCTGTTATCATGGAGATGTAGGATTCTATTTTCACAAGTTTATTTTATTTTAAAGTTATGTGTATATGTGTGTGGGGCATATCTATGCACATCCAAATGAAGGTAGAGTCCAGAAGAGGATACTGGATCCCCAGAGCTGGAGTTACAGGTGGTTGTGAGCAAACTGATGTAGATTCCAGGAACTGAACTTGGGTATTCTGTGAGAGCAGCCCTCAACTGCTGAGCCATCTGTTCAGCCCCCACATTTATGTCACAAACCTTTTCTTTCATGTACTCTGGAGTTGAAGCCTGGGCATTGGGCATAGCATGCAATCCACCACTGAAGTGTACCACGGTCTTTCCATGAACTTTTAAACACTCTGTGTATATCCTGTTGATTTGATACATCATTTCTGCTCTATTCTATTTTTGGTGGAAAATCTTTTGCTTTCTTTAGCTTGATTACACATTTTCTGCAGACATGGAGACTTTTCTACCAAATCTTCCTTCCAAACGTCCTTAGCATTCAGATTAGTGCTTTGCAAAGGCACTTGGGTTGCCAGGGGGACACACATTGAGACTGGATCAAAAGTCAGAAGGCCTAAATCCCCAGTGTTTCTCCACTAGGGATAAAGGGGAGCAGAATGAGAGTGTGAGGTTGAGGCCAGCTTCTGGACCCTTGACCCTCAGATTCTTTTGTAGTTATGAAAAGGAAGTGCGACCTGCTCCACGCCTGTCATCTGATGTTGGCTTCAGGAGTAAATAAGATCGTACATGTAAAAGAATGTTTAAACTCCTAACTGCTGCATGCATGCTAAGTACTGTTATGACAGCAGGTACCAGTATATCTGAGACAGAACAGCCAGACAGAGAAGTTTTGCAGCAAGCAATGGGCTGGGCCAGATTTAGGGAAGCTGAGCAGAGACCCCCATTCATCCTCCTATCAGCAGTGCAAAATGTTACTTTAATATTGCCTCAAGATTTCCGCAGTGAGAACTAACCTCTCAGCCAGCAGGCCAGAGATAAACCAAAGATGGTATCTACAATTTTTAAAATGTAGTAACCAGAAATCAAACATTTCTCAAGTTAAAGATAGGACACTGCCCCCATAGCTAGTGTCTTTTTGTTGTCTGGAGAGTTATAACAATCCTCTCCTGGCAGTTAGTTTAAGATCATTAAATGATCCTCATTTGCAATATATTTGCAGAAGATTACCGCCATCTAAATTGACCCTGAAGGAAGACTTATTTCATTAATGGGCTGTCCTACGCCAATGCATAAAGCTAGAAAAATATATCTATTAAATTCTTAATGTGTAAATGATGTTTCTGGCTTTCTTCTTAATTACAAAGCAAAATGAGCCTGAAGTGCACTATGTCTAGGAAAAAATGATCAATGGAATCCATCTTTCAGGGGTGAAACTTCCAGCCATCCTCAAGTTGCAGCTGGAGACTCCTCCTGGGCTCCTAGGAGGTTCCTCCTGGGCAGCCAGCCCTGGAATTCCTTCTTCCATCAGCTTCACAGCCATGCCTGCAGTTGGGCAAGCTGCCCAGCACTTTTTCCAGATTCCAGTGAACACAGTAAGGTAATCTGAGTTGGTAGAGATGTTCCCTCCTCCTATTCCTCAGTAAGCCCAGCTCCTATTAGCTTTCCTCGATTACTCTGAGCTTTCTGTATGAACGATGCCGTGCTGTTGCTAGCTTGGCGTGTCCAAACTGAATGTGAATGTAGCCGAAGAAGAGATCGACACACGTGCGTTCCCAGCGTTTGCAGAATAACAAATAAAAAGAATGTGATGTGCTGATAACTCGGGGTGCTGGAGTGGCACCATCGGTCCCCTGTGTGGCTGCTCATGGGGGAAGTCACATTCCAGCGGATGTTTAGAGGGAGCTGTGGAAGGTAGTGATGTGCTTTGGTTTCCCAGGAGCGTTCACTGTTAAAAACAGTAATCCTTCAGATGAAACACACACACAAGGATCTATTCCACTTAGTTTGGTGGGTTTTGTTTGTTTGTTTGTTGGAGATTAGGGAGAGTAAGCTCATACCTGCCTATGCTATTAAGGCAGTGACAAATTAATGGGTAGTGGCAGAGTTAATCTGTAACACTTCTTGATTCTTAATTCTGTCTTTTGCTTTACCTAAAAGTTTTTTACATCTGTCAATCTGTCTATCTATCTATCTATCTATCTGGGCATGCGTGTGTCACAGCATCTATGTAGAGGTCAGAGAACAACTTGTTAGAGTCAGTTTTCTCCTTCTAATATAGATTCTGAGGATCAAACTCAGGCCACCAGGCTTGCCAACAAGCACCTTTAGCTACATTGCTGGTTCATGTTTTACTTTTTAAGTACTCACATCTCAATAGATATCAAAATTTACACAGATTTCCCTCCTATGCCAATCCTTATTTCACTGCTCATGTACAAATAAGATATTTTAAAGCATTAAAAAAACACCCTACAAATGAATCATATGAGTAGCATGTATGAGCATGTATGAATCTTCAATCCTAAAAGGAAAGCACAGAAGACATTTGAGGAGGATTCTACGTTTCAGGCAGATGTTTAGTGCATGACTCGGGCTCTCGCAAGTTCTGTGTGTAGTGTTGTCGGTGTGACGGTAGGCACAGCGAAGCATTACACACGTGCAGCCTACAAAGCAAGGAAGAGGCAGGAAAAGGAAATACCTTTTTCTAAAGTCTCTTGTTCTGTATTTTTGCTCTTTTACATTAAAGTGTTTTATGTTTCAAAGCTGAGGAGGAAAAGCTGCAGATATACGCTTCCTTTGGATTTGTAACAGAAATACACCGAGGCGACCCTGGCCAGCAGGTCTCTGCGGGTTCTCCATTACTTTTTAGCATAGAGGTAGAGGAAGGAACCCATAAAAGAAAAAAATTAACTTTTAAACATTTTAGAAAAATGAGAAGCTCTGCTTTATGCTTTTCAGGACGATAAGTGCCGTGATTAGGAGAGTGTTCATATATCGCCACTGGCGTTTACCAACATGAGTTTTGAAAGCTGCACAGTGTTTTGCATCTACACTATCAGATCCTTATATTCCTTACAATGAGGACAAGCAGAGAACATAACTGACAGAAACCCAGACACGTTTCTGTCTTTGCCAAGCGTGGGAATGAAGGTTTTTGGGAAAGAAGACTGCAGAGGCTGTAGATCTCAACAGGGTGAGGTTACCTCTACTCAGCCCCCCTCTAACCCAGCTGAATGAAATGTAATCATATTTACAAATTGTAATTCTTAGAAATTGGCCTCATTACCTTTCTATTGTGCTAAATCACCATGACCAAAAGCAATGTGGGGAGGAAAGGGTTTATTTCATCTTACATTTCCAGGTCACACTGCCAACAATGAGGGAAGTCAGGCAGGAACTCAGCAGAAACCTGAAATCAGGAACTGGAGTGGAGTCCATGGAGGAACACTGCTCTCTGGACTTTCCTCATGGCTTGCTCAGCTGCTTTCTTAGACAAGCCAGGACCACCTGCCTGGAGATGGCATTACCCACAGTGAGCTGGGCCCTCCCACATCAACCATTAATCAAGAAAATGCCCATCAGACTTGACTACAGGCCTCTCGTATAAGAAATTTTCTCAATTGAGACTCCTTCCTTCCAAATGACTGTGGCTTGTATCAAATTCACCTAAAATTAACCAACACAGACATAAACCCAACAAGATTGCTCATAGACATAGTCTTAACGTATAGTCTGCTGTCTTAGATCCCCTCAAACCCATCACTGTGTTAAATTCTTTGATAAAAGCAACTTAAGGAAAAAAGCATTTATTTTAGCCCACAGTTCAAAGTTCAGTCTATTGTGATCGGGAAGTCATGTCATTAGAAGCATGAAGCAGCTGGCCTCATGGCATCTACAATCAGGAGACAGAGAAGGAGGAGTCCATGCTGCTGCTCAGCTCCGTTCTCCACATACACAGTTTAGGAGATTCCCCTTCAGGGATTGGTCCCACCTACACTTAAGACTGTCTTCCCACATTAGTTAATTTAATCAAGATAATTCCTAACTGGCACGCACAGAGGGCATCCATCACCCAGATGACCTGAGTTTGTAGATTGACAATGAACACTGACCGACACATGAGCTAAGGCCTTTGGCTGCTTGGAAAAGCCTTTTATTATTGAGGCTTGCAGAGATTTTTAAAAAGTGAATGAATCCCCAAGTATAGTTAAGGCAGAGGTGTAGTTAGTTGGTGTGTAGACTCACCAAAGAAGACACTGAGGCATTCTCACAGGTGCAAACCCTGCCAAGACTGCAACAGAGGGAACCACCATCCTGGCAAGTGCCATAATGGACAGTGGAACTCTGAGTGTTCCAATTCAAGTATTTTTATTGATACAGAACTCCTCAAGTGTCCTGCACACAATACAAAACAAGACTTAGGCAGCCCCTCACCCAAAAGTACACAAACAATTATGTTACATATAACTAAAAATGAACTTCTACAACACTTCCCCCTTTCTGAATAAGACAAAAAAAAAATGTTTTATCTCTGCAACACAACTTAACACTGCACCAGAAAAACTATAAGAGGAACAATCACAAGAACAGGACCAAATGAAACCAAACATTTATCAAGCTTTTCACAATGTCTTTGGACAGCAGAAAAACATTATCAATGTCCAATTATCTGGAATTCACTCATGATCTTCTGGGCTCCTCCAAAGGGTTTGGATCACTTCTCTGGCTCTGCCCTCTGCAGCACACACAGTTTGTCTGCCAGGTTCTGGCTGGCTCTCCTTCATTGCTGCTGCTTTTCTTGGTGGTCATCCCATGATACTGGCATCTTCAGAATGATGCTGAGGTCCCTTGCTGCATCTGAGCTGCACTTTCACCAATATCCTCTCCTGGGCTCTCTTCATGGTGTCACACCTCAACTTCTCTATATGACCCCTTCATAATGGGCCTTCAACTGCTACTGAGGCTGCACTTTTACCAATGGCCTCTCCTGGCCTCTCATATTGCCAAGCCTCAGTTGCTCTCCATGACCCCTTCATGCCTTCAAAACCAGCACCACCTGGGTGACTCTTACCATTCCAAGTTTGGCAAGCAGCATGAGAAACAACCTCAGCCAGTTCTGAAGGACAGCTTCTGTGTGCTGATCCTGAGGAAACACTTTTCCAGATTTTAAGATAGAGTCTTGCTTGCAGGAAAAATAACTGGTAACCTTGTCTATAGGAAGAGATCTCTCATGGGGTGGTGTTTACATCACCATAGCAGATGTGCCTTGTTAGGATTGCCTCACCTCACCAGTATCTGGACAGGTTTGCAGAAAACAAAACAAAACAAAATGGACTCTTTGAGGTCTGTAGTTTCTTTTCTTTCTTGCCTCCATGTTGGATGTAGCTGGTATGCCTTCATGCCCCATGTTCCAGGCACCACTTGTAGCTGTACGTTCTACTGTGGTGGCTCACAAAGAAGATACAGAGGCATATTCATTTGTGTAAACCCTGCCAGACTTCAGCAGAGGGAACACCATCATGATCAGTGCTATACTAGACAGTGGAACCCCAAGCCTCTGAGCTCAGGTGTTTTTATTGATACAGAACTCCGTGGGTCTTCTATTGATAGCACGTGCAGATCATTAGCAATCAAACATCCCCAAGATAAATCCAACACCTGCAGACAATACAAAATGCCAAGATCTAGGCAGTCCCTCATCCAACACTGCATAAAACAATTATTTTATACATAACTAAAAATAAACTCCCACAGCACAGAGGCTTGCAACCATGGGTAATGTTGCCCCCAGGGGATATCTGTTGAGTGGAGATCTGGGATTGCTGCTTAGCATCCTATACCACACAGGACAGTTTCCACAGCAAGAGTGTTCTAAAATGTCAATAATGCTAGAGGTGGAAACCCCTCCCCAACATACACAGAAAGGCAGTGTATTACATCTACACACCAACACACGCACACATAAACACACATACACACACATACACACACACATATATATACATACATACACACACATACATGTGCATACACACACACATACAATGTCTGAGTGAGTGTGTGTGGTGTATGTGTGTGTACCAAAACAGTATTTTGCTATAGTAGGTATTAATTTATTTTTGCTTCAGTAAGTCAAATGTATGGCCCAAGTCAGTGATTGGTCTTCTCCTAGCATGAATGTAGAGACCAAAGCTTTGTCTACTACCTTGTGGCTTTTCAATATGGCTATACTTAGCTGCAAGAGAAGCTGAAAGATTTCTCTGAGCCATGTACCCAAGAGGAAGAAGATGCCTTGGAGAATCAGTAATTCCTTTCCCAATGGATATCTGCTCTGTCTCTTTTCAAGCTATTGAAAAATATGGATATCTGCTGTGTTGCTTTTCAAGCTATTGAAAATCCATGTTGTTGGGTTTTTTTTGTTGTTGTTGTTTGTTTTTCAAGACAGGGTTTCTCTGTTGTAACTCTGACTGCAAACCAACCAGGCCTTGAACTCACAGAGATCCACCTATCTTTCCTCCCGAGTACTGGGATTAAAATTGTGTGCCATCACAGCCTGTCTGTATGTTTGTTCTTTAAAACTGTCCTTCCTAATTTGATGTTATCAGCTGCTCTGGTTATATTTACCAGCATCCCCACAGCATGTCACAGCACTTAAAATGTTTTCATATTTGTTATCTTATCTTGTTCTCAGGAAGTAACAAGAAAATAAATTTACTGAGCAATTTATAGGATAGCTTTTGAACTTCTTGTAATAATCCCATTATATATAGAATCTTGATTTTTTCATAAAAATGAAGCTTTCAAATGACCATGTAATTAGTTACTTTTGCTATTATAAAACACCATGACTAAAACCAATTATGGAAGAAAGAACTTATCTTGGCTTACAGGTCCAGAAGGTAAGAGTCTGTCACGGTGGAGAGGTGCGGCAGCAAGCAGCAGGCTTTGCTGCAGGAGCAGGAAGCTGAGAGCTCACATCTTAAACCATAAACATGAAGCTCAAAGAGCAAATACACATGGGATGGAACTGCAAACACTCAAACCCTGCCCCCAGGAACAAGGCAGTGGCAAGGCCACCCCTCTAAACCCCCCTAAACAGCACCAACAACTGGGGACCCAGAGTTCAGACACATGAACCTTTGGAGCACATTTTTCATTCAAACCATCACACTGTGGTTTGCATCTGAACTGTATCCCAATGGCCCATGATGCTTAGATGGCTTGTCCCCAGCTTAGCACTTTAGGGAGGTGGTGGGAGGGGCCTTGGGGCCAGGGAGACAGATCAGTCAGTGAAGTGTTTGCCATACAAGAATAAAGACTTGAGTTCAGATTCCCAGGATCTACATAAAAGACAACTGAATGTGGAAGCAAGCTCCTATAATCCCAGAGCTGGGTGGAGGAGGTGGACGCTCTCTGGGACTTGCTGCCAGCCAGTCTCGCTGAATCCATGAACTTCTCAGCTCCTAGTTCTAGAGAGAATCTGTCTTTAAAAATATGGTTGAAGAACTTTGAGCAAGACTCTCAATGTTGATCTCTGGTCTCCAAAGACACCTGTGCACCTTCATTCATACACACACACACATACACATACACACACACTCACCCCATACACAAACACAACACACATACAACACACATACAACACACACACAACACACACATTACACACACCCCCACACACACATCACACACACACACACACATCACACACATACACACATACACACACACACACCACACACACAACACACACACACACACACACACACACAGAGGCAGAGCCTAGGAAGAAGTCTTTGAGGTCACTGAAGGCATTCCCTGAAAGGGATTTGAGACCCCAAGGTCTTCTTTAATGTGAACATTTTTCTTCTGCCACATGCTCCTGCCATTATGTTCAATCCTGACCACAGGCCTAAAAGCAATAGACGTACGCCACCATAGACTGGAGCTGTCAATATTCTGAGTCAAGGGTCTATATGAATGGATCACATCTAAGGGTCTATATGAAGGGACCGAATTCAGAGGCCTGTGTGATCCAAATGGATTAGAAACTTTGGAGGTGGCACACAGTGGTGGGTTCTTGGGAGAATAGGATCCCTGACTGCTTCCTGCTGCTCTCTCACTCTCTCTGCTTCCTACTTGCCATGACATGAACAGCTGTGCCCTGCAACACATTCCCACTGCCATGTTATACTTCCACTACTCATGGGCTAAACCTTCTGAACTGTGGGTCGAAGTAGTCCTTCCTTCCCTTAAGTTGTTTCTCTTGGGTATTTTAGTCACAAAGATGCAAAAGCAACTAATACAAACAGTGAGTTGGGAGAAATAATGTTGGTGCTGGGAGACAATATCTCCCTACCCAAGAACCCAGAGAGCAGATGAAAGCGTATATTCTCACTTGACAAGCTTAGTCTAGTTCAAAGGGACAAACGAACTCTGCCCACTTCCAGGTGAGCAGACCCCAAGATGAGTTGATCTCTTTCTAAATATGTTTCCTTTAGTTGTTCAACATGGGCCTTATGTAACCAAAGCTGGATATCTGGTAACATAACATGAGTATTAATACAGTTAATCAGTTTTATCTACAATATGGCTGAGTCATGCCTTGCAATGACAAAAAAAAAAAAAAAAAAAAAAAAAAAAAACCTCAAGAACCTTCAAAACACAAAACCCAGAACCAAACCATGAAGGAATATATTCATAAGGCTGTCAAGTATGTATGCATTGGCTGGGCTGAATTAATAATTACTTGAGACAGTGGGGAAACTCGCTTTCTAAACTGAAATTTAATACGCATAGATGAGAAATAAGTCTATAATTATTTTTCCATTGGTTAAAAGTTAGTAAGTTCCTACTATATGCAAGACACGTGGACTAGGTCTAAGACAACACTGTGATTACTGTCAAGCTGGTTAAAGTACAGTGGAGAAACCCTTCTCTATATTAAATTATCCCAAGGTGTCTTTGGCTGATTAATTCCAGGACCCTTGTGGATATAGAGATCTGTAGACGCTTAAGTTCCTAGGATTAAATGACAGTGTGTTTGCATTACAGCCTTTGCAGACCCTTCTGTCTACTTCAAATCATCTCTATGTCACTTACAGCACATGATGCAGTATGAATGCTGTATGGTGTTATTTAGTGGATGATGGCAAGAAAATAGCCTTAACATGTTTAATACAGGCACATGTTTTTCTCAAAATGATTTCAATCAGTAATTGGCTGACTCTACAGGTGCAGAACTCACAGCTACATAGGGCCTACTGTGTATGTTGCGCATGCTGCCACATACATGTAAAACACCTAATACTGAACAAACATGAAGCTATGCACTAGCTACACCAGCCTCTCTGTTCCCAGAAGATGCTGCGTTTCTTTCCAAAACGTGGACTGCATAACTACTCATGTTTATTCGTTCGTTTCACTGCCATTGGGTAATTAGTTTGTGTCAGACATTTGAGAATCTGATTCTCATGGAACTTTCTTTCTGGATAAGGGAAACAGACACAAACAAATATATAAACCCCAAGGCACTGGTGAAGGACCTGGCAGACCCCATATGGCAGAGGGCAATTGGTGGAGGAAGATGACTTGCCCCTCATGTGGTGTGTAACTGCTTCTTGGAGCAGACAGGGAGGTGCTGGAATCCAGAGGGAGGGCTGGGAAGAGAGAATTTGCTGGGAACAGCCAGAGGGAAGAGCAGATGCAGATGTATATGGAGGGCCAGGTGGCCTGTTCACCTCTGGGAGGCTGGGAAGCAGAAAGAGGAAGAGGAAGAAGGACCCTGGTGGTCCCAATTAGCCTCTCAATGACCTAACTTCCTTCTATGAGGATCCAGCTCTGAAAGGTTTCACTATTCATAAGAATAAGAACGAAGCCTCTGACACAAGAGCCGTTGGAGGGCATTCCATAAGCAGTATTCCATGGGACCAGCTGATGGCTGACTTCATGTGCATTTGGTAAGGCACACGTGACTGGGTCGCATTATGATAATGCACTGATAGCTTAAAGCAAACTTTACCTTTGTTTTACTCAAAAGATTAATGCTGCCTTTTTTCTACATTTGACTTTTCCAAAAGTCAAAATGGTGGAAGGATGGATGTTGAGTGGCTCTTCTATATCATCCTGAAGATCCCCTGAAACAGAGACTGACTGGGCTCTGCTTCTACTTATTCTGAACTGGAGAAAAGCTGTTCTCTTAAAATCAATGTAAAGGTCTTCCAAATGAGAACACAGATTTCGAAAAGATCTGGCAATAACTTTACCACATCTTCATTTTAGAAGGGAAGAGGAAGAACCTCCTAACTGTAATTTCCAGTCCTTTGTGTTCCCTCCCCTGGAAGGATCTTGTTGGCGTTCAGCTTAAAGATGCGTTTCCATCTCACGTAATAGATTACCAACACCATAGATTTCTACCCTAATTCACATCCTCAGATATGTGGAATACCCGTTATCTAAGAAAATGTTTGTTGTGTTCTATTACCCAGTAAACTAATTATGAGTTCAGACTTCTCTTCCCCCCACCCGTGTGTGTGTGTGCGCGCGCGTGCGCGTGTGTGCGCGCATGCAGAGTATGTATCACATGAAAACTGGGGAAGATCTTCTAAGTTATTCCTTTCCACAGCACAGATAGCTTGGTCCTTTATATTGAATGGAGAAGCACAAAAGTTGCAGGAACATCTTCAGGGTGGTTTATGCCCTTGACAGGTCAATCAGAGGGTAGCTGAAACCGAAGAAGTCATATGCCACAGTGCCAGCGGAAATGAAAATTATACCACTCACACTAACGAGTGCATCTCCAAAGGGACTATTTAGCGGCATTAGAAGTCTCTGAGCAGATGCCTCTGAACTTAAAACACACTTAATTCCTGAGGATTGCCTTGTAATTAATTTACCCAGATAGACTAAGAGAGGAGACTGCAGGCTGAAGCATCATGTTGCTCAGTGGTTTGGAAACTTGAGGGAGCACTAAGATAAATAATTTGATTTTTAAAAAAATCTAAATACATTTCTACTATAACTGAGAGCCAGCACACAAAAGGAAAACCACTTTCCAATTTTATAGTCTCATCTCCTTTAGAAAAAAAAAAAATCTAGCTATGGTGACAGAGAGAATTGCATGTAGCCGACATCAAAAGAATATCAGTCATGTCTGGATGCCACTTCTGTCCCTGCTAACTTGCTGGTCTGTAAACATTGCTCAGAGTGTGGGAAGCTTGCTCCTCGCTGTGCTGGTTACACACTCGTGGTATACAGCAACAAACAGCCACACATGCCACCGTTAGCACAGCTTGTGTTTCATGAGGCACAGCTAAGTCTCATGTGACTGCCGACAGCTGTATTTTTCTAGTATTCAGGAATGCAATTTCAAAAGTGCTCAGATTTTTAAAGGGTTTTGTGCAAATGTGGGGTTGCAAGTATTGTGATGACAGTGAGATGAGCTGCTACACTGATGGGTATTAAATATTATGGCCTCTGGTAGTAGTTGCTGTTGTTTTTCTGGAAACATGGGTTTTGGGTTCACTTGGACCATAGTTTTAAGCTGCTTTCCTCTTGAACTTAGGCAAAGGTCTTAACTTTTATAGGTCTTAATAAGTAATTAGTTTTAATTACTTATCAAAAGAAAATGGTAGATCTGCAGGATGGCTCAGTGGGTAAGGCTCTTGCTGCCAGGGTTGATGACCTGAGCTTGATCCCCAGAAGCCACGTGGTGGAGGAGAGAACGGATTCCCACAGGCTGCCTTCTGACATCTGCATGCCATGCACATACATACCAAATAAACAAGTAACTGAATAAGGCGTAAAACAAAGAAAGCGGTGATAATGATGTCAGGTGTAGTTGAAGTAATGTGCATAAAGCTCACCCAAAATAGGTCTGGTCTTCACTCGGTAGTGACAGTTCTATCGTAACTGTATGCTTTTACTCTGGGCCACTTTCTTTCTTTCTTTCTTTTTTTTCTAGTCCTTTGGAAAACCTTACTCTGAGCCCCACCCTATGTTTGGCAAATTTACATATCTCATTTCTTTTCATCTTTACCACACCATTTGAGTAGGTTTCATTATAGCAGCTTTATAGACACTGAAGGTGGGAGGGGCAATCTAGCCAGGATGTGGGCAGAGTTGACACTTCCCCTACTTGCAATAAAGCTGCATTCCAAGTTTATCACCAAGCTGAGCACTGGGAGAGAAGACTAAAGAGACAGCTCCTCACCAGTTTCCTAAAATACCATCTCCTACGGGGAGTGAGGGGAGAAACGAGCAGCAAATGAGACATTGCACGACAGATTCCACCACAACAGAGAAGAGATGCTAGGGACACACAAGAAGCGTGCAATGGAGGAACCAAGGAAGGGAGTCATGGTTGAGGGGGCTTCTGATCTCAACCTGGAAAAGTGAATAAGGTCTTGACGATAAACTGAGGTGTTCCAAGTAGAGGGAACTTCCTGTGCAGAGGTATGAAATCTCAGAGTACTTAAGGATGTGTAAGAAGCCAAGGCTCAGTTCCCACACTGCGATACTTGCTGCACATGTAGTATGGGGCTGTCTACTTTGCTCTTCCTTGTGTCTATAAACATAGAATGCCTGAGGAGATTGAGAGAAGTGTGCCCATCCTTACCATAGCAGTACCACGGTAGCTAAGAACAGAATCAGTGATTGTCCATTGGCAAATGAATGGCTAAGGGAAACGTGCCACATATGTCTGCTTGTCTGTCTGTCTGTCTATCATCTATATATCTATCATCCACCTATCTATCATGTATCTACCTGTCTTTGTCTAATGTAATATTTCTCAGCCATAAATGTGGCAACATGGATAAAACAGGAGGATATTACGTTAAATGAAACAAACCAGACATTAAAAGACAAATCCATGGCTCTGTCATGAGCCACATAAGCACTGAGGTCCTGAGGTCCATCACCAGCATCCCTGTAAAAAGACAAGCATGGAGAAACACGTGTGTACTCCCAGTGCTGGGGAGGTGGAGATAAAGAGGAGAATTCTTGAGACTTACTGACCAGCTAGCCTAGCCTAGTTAGTGAGCCCCAGGCCAATGAGAAACCCTGTCTCAAAAAACAAGGTCAATGGCTCATGAAAACATCTGAGGTTGGCCTTTGGTTGTTAGAATACACACACATGCACACATGTGTCCTTAAACATACATGCATACCTTCATATTCCTATACCTATACATATCTGTGTACTTGCATAATGAGTATCAGTATAGTATGATAAGAAGATGAATTTCTGAAGTTCTATAGCACAGTAGGTGACTATAGCTCACAACAATTTATATATTTTATAAAGAACTAGGAGAAAGATATGGATAGGCTGCAAACACAAAAAATTGGTGTTTTGAGACATTTAAGAGACTAAAAATGATTACCTGGTGTGACCATGGTATGTGTGCACGTATGGAAGTACGGCATTGACCAGACCAGCAACTAAGAAGGCTGAGTCAGGAGTGTCCAAGTTCAAGACCAGTCTTGCCAATTTAGTGAGACTTTGCCTCAAAACAAAAAGTGGGGAATAGAGCAAAACACGTAGTGCAGTGGTAGAGCACTTGCCTATCTGGTACAAGATTCTGCATTTGATCCTCAACACTGCCAAACCAACAGAACCACAGCAGCACCAAAGCAAGCAACAAGGTACTGTGATGGAATTATACAATATACTCCTAGGACTGGGGAGACAGCTCAGTGGTTAAGAGCAGGCTGCTCTTCCAGAGGACTGGGTTTGATTCCCAGCTCCCACATGGTGGCTCACAACCATCTGTAACTCCAGTGCCAGGGGATCTGGCACCCTCTTCTGGCCTCCACCAGCACTGCATTCACGTGGTGCACAGATATACATGCAGGCAAAACACTCTTACACATAAAATAATAAAAACAAACAAATGAAATTAGCTCTGTTTGCATTCTTTGCATGTCAGTTTCAGAGTTTTTATTCAGAGTCTGTGGTTAGTTTGATGTGATATTGCAGACATGTTTTCTATACTTTCCATTACATTTGCAAAATAAGTCTCTTAAGATGCTCTAAGAAACGGGTGCATACATGCTCACTACACAATGACCGCTCAGTAAATGTTAGTTATACGGTACTGTCTGTGCTTATCTGTCCTTCAGAGTGCCCTGGTGTGTCGCTCCTCACCACACCTCACCTCAGCCATCTTTTACCCACTGTCTTCTCTCACCTTGACGCAGCAGAGACATCGGGTCCCCTGGAACAGAGCCTCTCACTTAAGTGTATCTCTCAGTCACCTGGGTACCAGGTTGAGATGCAAAATTTTCAGCAGGTCCAGATGAGTATATTTCTAAGGAGCCTCCAGATGATACTGCCAGTGTCACTGTGGTAGGGCAGGGTTTCCCAGCATGCTTTCTGTGTTTCTAGCAAGCGTCCAGGAATTCCATGTCTACTGGTCTGCAGACCACACTTTGACTGTGAGGGTCTTAAGCAGCATAGAGGGGCCCATTCTTAAAAGGCCTTCAATAAGCAGAACTTGGCTTCTTTCCACCTTTTTTCTTCTTCATTCAATAGTTGGTCCCGGCCAAACTGCACTCATTTGTCTTTTCCTGAACACTACTATTACTGCTATGGAATGCTCCGCGGAGCCCCGCCTCCCTTGTGATCCACATATCTTCCCACAGTCCCTGCCGTCCTCGACGGGACACACGTTGCTGCGGCTCCATGTTTCTAATTACCCACTAGCTGCACCTATAATATATTTGAGTAATTATCTCTTTGTGTGATTGTTGTCAGTCACAGAAGGAAAGCTGGCTGTCGCATCTGTTCCCTAAGTCGAAATAACAAAGTGCAACAGACTCAAATGGCCTGAGACGCTAAAAGCTCATTCCTTTCTGGAATGCTCACCAAGGCTGTCCCAAGCCCAGCTCCTATTCCTGGAAGTTGCTGGCAGTCCTGGACGCTCCTTGGTTATGGACCCATCTTTCCAGTCACTGCCTCGGCCATCACAGCCTCTCTCACCTGGTCTGTGCCTGTCTCTTTTTCTCTTTCTCTTTTGGAGAAACCAGATATCATTAAGAAAGTATGTCATCAGCCACTGGGGTAGAAGTCCTGTCTACCAGCATGAGCCCATTGTAACGGTGTCTGCAATATCCCTATTTTCAAACAGCATCACATTAGGGAGTTTGGGGAAGGACATGAACTTTGAGGGAGATACTGCTCAAACTGCTCAAACCATCACACTCATAGAACCACTGGCGTATGGTGATGGTAACAACTAGACCACTATGTCTGTAGTCACGTGTTTGAATGCTGTGTACATGAATCCTTTTTTGTTTTTTTTGACAGGGTTTCTCTGTTGTACCTCTGGCTGTCCTGGAATTCACTCTGCAGACCATGCTGGCCTCAAACTCAAAGAGATCCACCTGCCTCTGCCTCTCAAGTGCTGGGATTAAAGGCGCGCACCACCACTGGCCAGCTTGTGTAGATGACTCTTCTACCTGGGGTGGGTCTGAGAAGTAAGAACTCTTCGTCTTTATGTCCCAGTGCCCCACACGGGGCTATATGGAGGAGGCCAGCAGGGATGAAACAGGCAGATCCCCGCCCCATGCAGCTCTACATCGTCTTGTAGCAGGTAGTTTTGTTTTCTGTTTTGTCTTTTGTTTTTTATCTTTGCATAGATAGAAGTGTTGGCATTTGATATATAATTTAATTTTTTGGAGACAGATCTAAGAAAAGAAGGCTTAATTTCAATGCTTCTTTACTCTCCAACCACCAAAATTCTCTGATTAAAACTTAATTTTCAGATATTACCTTGTGTTTCAAGCACGTGCATTTACGAAGATAAACAGTTGTGACTGTGAGTACAGTTTTGAAATTTCACTTTTATTCTGTGTGTGTGGGTATCTTGCCTGTATGTATTGTATGTCCATCACCTGCGTGCCTGTTGCCCATGGAGTCCAGAAGAAGACATTAGATCCCCTAGAACTGGAGTTATGGGTGGTTGTGAGCCACCATGTAGGTGCTGTGAACTGAACCCAAGTCCTCCATCTCTGCAGCCCTTGTGATCACACATCTTAAAGTTAAGAAGGCCTGGGTTCACATCCCAACTCTAGTATTTATTAAAAGCCAGTTGTCAGCAGAGCATGGTAGTATAGACCTATAATCCTAGAAGTCGGGAGGCTGAGGCAGGAGGACCAGAAGTTCAAGTCCAGCTTGGGCTACATAATGAAACCTTGTCTTAGAAGCTGTCATTCTTCTGCCAGACTCACTTTTCTCATCTGTACATTGGGATAATAATAATGATAGGTAATTACTCCAGGGGTAGTGCCATGGTAAAATACGATGATAGGGTTAGGACAATGCCTGGTGCAGGTACCTGCGATTAACAGTCCATGGAAAGAAATGTACTGTAGACTTATGTTGTTTCAAATCCAAGCCTGATACACGTTACCATCTGGACTTCCCGTTGGCTGGAGCCCTCTCCTTGAGGGTGGGAACTGCCGGTGGAGAGGAGAGCGGCATTCCATACTGGATGGCACTGGCTTTGATAAATCGTTCCTGCCTGTAGCACTCTTCAAAATAGCAGATGAAATGGCATCTTTTGGCAACTGAGCAACATTTATAAATTAAATTTATCGATACACATGGTCTTGGTTATTATTTTAATCTTCCTCTCTCGGTGTTCTGAAAGAAAATATAAGTCTTGCGTTTACCTCTGTTTGTTAATGTGCTGATAAATCGTGCATTTTTAGTATTCTATCAGTAGCAAAAGTCTAATTGCCGTACTGCACTCTGATTTATTTCTTGCCTTACTTTCTTTGCATCTGCAGCTCAACAAATGAGTCTCCGAAGAGGGATATGTTATGATACAGCGTCAGTGAAATTAATCCTGATCAATTTTAAAGTTCACGTCTTTATTTGATGACTTTCAGGGGAATTACTAAACTGGGGCTGACTTGGTCTCTTCTTTTGTTGGTTAAATATTGTTGTTTGAAAACAGAGGAGCTGGTGCGACAAACAGGCTTCTCCCGTGCTCCCTAACATGTTTCCCTTCCGAGGAAAACTCAGCGTCCGCCTGCCTGTGGCGAAATGAGGCTCACTGGCCAAAAGGACCACAGGTGTGGTTCTGCCCGGCTGGTGCCTTGAAAACCTCCCTCACCTCTTTCCGGGGCCTTGCGGTGTTTACGTGTTTTTGTTTTTGTTTTCTCATGTCTGCGTGGTATTTCATACACAGAACATCGTGTGAGCCTCGGGACCTCGCATCGTGTGAGCCTCGGGACCTCGCAGGGTGGTGGCGCAGGTAGGATTTCCTTCCTTCCACTGGCAGGAAACTGGTGCGCAGAGAGAGGATTTGTTTAGCTCAGTTCACACAACAGCCAAGGTTTAGGCACAAATTTCAGAGGGGGAGTTACATGTTCCCCATTCGAAAAATGAAAGTCGACAGGCTTGCACCCAGATAAAGCAGTGTTGAACAGCGTACTGCTCCATATGGAACAAACTAAAAATGAAATTCAGGTAATATACAGTGCTTACTTTCTAATACAGATATTTAAGCTCCTTTATATAATTTCTCATATAGGTGTTCAAGTTCTAACACACAATAGCATGGGGTACAGTTGATTGCAAAAGATAAACCATCTAAGAAAGAAATGTCTGTGTTGTACCACAGTTGAATCTTTCCTATATTCTTATACTCCACATAAAAAAAATTGTGTGTAATTTTGATAGTATTTATAATGATTTTAATTCTTACAGGCATTATTCATATATTTCTGACTTTTGTATAACGTCTGCTTTCGTCTCTAGTTATTCATGCAAAAACAATTCAGAGAGAAAAAAAGAAACACAAAGAAATGAGGGTGTTTCCAGGAAAAATCTATAACACGGTATAGGTAAGTACAGCATTCAAATACGCGTTGTCACTTGACGTCTCAACAGTACGTAAGACATTCCTGATTTGCTAAACTTTATCTCATGGTAACCCAAAGTTGGTACTGAAGGAAAATACCACGTGGTTTAATAGAAATTTGAAGAGGATGGTTTCTGCCGTGACCGGTATTTGGTGCGTGTGAAATGGGTGCCATTTATGAGGAAAGCCACGGAAGAACGCAGTATTTCCACTTACCCGCTTTCAGACTCGAGGCTGTACAGACACGTTTGCATGCTCACTATGAGGGTGCCCTAATTGTTTAGAACCCCCCCACTCCAGCACGACTATCAAAATCAGATCTCGGGGGCTGGTCTAACTTTAAATCACAGGGCTCCTTGGTCGGCTCATTGTTCTCGGAACAAACCGATTTTATTTTTTGCCTCTTTTTTTTTTTTTTATCGTTAATGTCAAGCAAACATTTATTTCAGGTGCAAAGCCTGGGGATATGTTAGTGGAAACAGTGGCCAGGCTGTTGTACTGCCTACTGCCCACTAAGTGGGCGGGAAAGGGGTGCTGTGACCCTCTTACCCTTCCCACCAGTCTCCCTAACAGCTTTGGCCTTCGGGTCAGCTCAATTTCCCCTCCACTGAGTGGCCATTACTGTGCCTGCGCGGTGATAAATGCTTTTTGTGAGAGACTGCATTGCCGCCAGCAAGCGCTAGGGAAGTCTGCCACGCAGGCCAGCCAGCCAGACTAACGTGCTGGCCCGCCATGGGCCCGTTACCTAGCAACGTGCCTGGTCTCACCAAAATGAATAGACCGACAAACAAAAATGAAAAGGAGCGAAAACGAGTCAAAGTACAAGGGGCGAGGAGGTTAATATTCTTCTATCAAATAACTTCGTTTTAGAGAATTGCATTTTAACCTTCCCCCCACCCCCCGCCCAAAGCCAGTGGAGACATGTATTGGAAATTAAATTAGGCCACATTTGTATTTTTGAAAAATGTTTTTTTTTTCCAATGTAAAAATTTCTTTCTCTTTCTAAGCACAATTTTTTTTTAACTTTCTTCGAAAGTGGGAGAAGTGACTTTACAGAGAATCATAACATGATGTCCAAGTATCTTACTTTCCTGTTACTTGTGTAGCTCTGGCCAGGTAGCATGTGTCCTCTGTTCCGTAACCCTGGCAATAATAAAGGAGAGCAGAGGTGACTTGTTAGACATGACCAGAGCCTTAGGCACAATGTTTAATGCCAAAGAAAGCCACTCATTTCCCTCACACCTGAACACAATTAACTCTCAGTCTGCCACGAGACTAAGAAGGTTCCTCACAGATTAAAAGACGAAACAAAAACAAGAACTGTACTCAGTTAAACTCGGCTTCATCTTTAAGGTTAGAGTCATTCCAGAGCGTCAGTCACTGGTGTGTGTGTGAGAGTGTGTGTCTTTATGATTATACACCACTTTTTTTCTAGATAAAAATAAATACATGAGTAATCCCAGACCTCCAGAGGCAGAAGCAGGAGAATCTCTGTGAGTTCAAAGCCAGCTTGGTCTAAATAGCTAGTTCCAGTTCAGCCAGTCTACACAGACAGGCCCTTTCTCAAAAAACAGACAAGCTAGATGCTTGACTCAGTAAAGTCATTTGCTGGTAATTTTCATGTGCACCAACCTTAATTCTTCCTACTCTCTACTTACAGATAGATAACTGCACATGTACAGAGACAGTGTTCATAACCCCTTCAATCCCCCTGACATCCTCGCAGCCACTAGTCTAGTTCAGGCCACAGCTTACATCATAACCAGTCTCCCTCTCCGAATTTTCCTATACTCTATTCACTGACAGTGAATTTGACTCCTGTTGGGACTTACAGCTCCCCTCCAACCCCGTCACATCCCTCCTTGCCCCTCTGGCCTGCTGTGCTTCTGAGCACCTTCCTTTGGGTAGACACTCTCCTGTGTGTAGAATGTACTTGCCAGGACAACTTTGCTCCAGAAAATTCCTCATCCCTTTTAGGCTAATGTGCTCTGACCCCAGGCAGAGAAAGCTGTTCTTCCACTTGCTCTCCTATCCTTAGGGCACTGTCTCACCTTGAGCAGGTCCTCTTCATACCTCCCCTAACCTGCAAAATGAGGTTAACAGCACCTACTTCACAGAGCTGCTGTAGAGGGTAACAAGTTACCAACACAGAAAGTGCTGAACACCTAGCCAAGCATTGTCGCCAGCTCCCAGCAAACACTGTAACATCTCTAGTGCAGCCTCTGGGGGGACAGTCACTGTTCACCTGCCTGTCTCACCCTTGAGATGGTAAGATTCGGGGGTCTGCTTTAATTAGTTAGAGGTACTCAGGAAGACTTTGCTGTGATAAGGAGGTAGGAAGGAAGGGAGGGAAGGAGGGGGGAGGAAGAGAGGGAGGGAGATTAGTTTCTAGGGCTTTGTGGTTACTCTAATACTTCGGCACACGTTCTCTTCAGCAAAGCTTCGGGCACCTCGCACATCCACCCCTAGACTCTCCCGTTGGGCTTTGCTTTTGGCTGACCCCCAACGGAAGCATCCTTTTCTCCGTCGCCTACACCTCGTGGAAAACCATCATAAACTACATTTTATTACATGGGCTGAACTTGAACACTTAAATTCCAGAGTCTCCTGGAAACCCCTGAAAAGTGATAGTGCTATTTTTTGTTTCATGGCTGTTAGATTTAGCCTCACTATAGATTGCCTGTAAACTTTACAGGGTTCAATTTTTAAGCCAGGTCGCTGACTACTCAGTCTTCTCACCTCCAGTGGAGTCAATTTTATACTTTAAAATCGGAAGAATATGCATATTTATCTATCGCCTACAAAAACTCAAGTTGAGCAGAAATCATTATTTTTAAAGGAGTCACAAACGTGCAGCTGGACAACGGAATAAAATTCCAGGGTCCAGGGAGCCACAGACGCCGCATCACAATGACGGGTGTAGAGGATTACCAGAGGTGAGGTGAAAAGGAAGAATGGGGGTTTTCAAACAGAGACAAATCATATTCAGGAAGACCCAACGGGAATGGAACTTTTGGATGCACTTAAAGCATGAGAAATTTGTTTTTATTTTATTTTTTCTTTAATTTCTTTTCTTTTTCTAATTTCTAATCTTTTCTTTCTTTTTCTTCTGTTCTTGTAAAATGAATCAGGGCTTCCAGCTGTGGAGCCAAAACCACCTGGAAATGATTCGCTTTAACATGATGATTGACCAGGCTGAGGCATCTAACCTTTCTGACTCTCGGTTCCCTTACCTGTAAAATGGGAATGCTCCTTCGTGGGGACTGACTGGAACAGCACATACTAAGTCAGGCACAGCTAATGGGAGATAATCATCTCAGCACCAAGTAGCTCCTACTCCAGCTTTTGTTTTTTGTTCTTTTGTCCCCTTTTGCACGACACAAACCAGACATACTGTCCCAGGCCCCAGTGCTAAGGTCTTTCACAGTGTACTGAGCTCTCAGATTGGACGCTGCTCCAAAGCTCTGGCTCCCAGTTGGCCTTTTCACTCAGGTCTCTCAGTTCCCTCTTGGTGCCCTGGCATATTGGAAGGTAAAAGACTGTAGTGGGAGAATACAAAGTACTGGAAATAGCAAATACGGTCTTGAGCCAGATAATATAGTACTGAAAAAGTCTCATTACCTAGCGCTTGACTCACACACCTGTGATGGTGTGAATACAGACAACACTGCTGCCCAGCACATACAATAACATGCTGTCTATAGACCTGGAAACCCATAGCAAATGACTGCTGCTGGTTTATGTTTTTACTAAGCTATGTTTTTTTCACTAGAGTATATTCTTTTTTTTTTTTGAAGAGCATACTATAAAGCAATATTCCATGTTGTATGGTGCTCACTCCATCTCCCAATGGTATCAAGAGCTGTGAAGCACGCCCCAGGTGTTGTTGCATTCTGAGGCTCACACAATGAAACCACCTAATGATGTGGCTCTCAGAATGTGACCCCATGTGTCCCCATGATTAGAAGCACATGCCTGTAGCTGGCTTACCAGGTAGTTATACATAATTTGAGACTTGAACTCTTGCTCTTCAGCCTTCCACCTTTAGCAACTACTCTACATCTCCCATAGAAGACAGTTATTTGGACACTAGGCTAGCACTAGAAAGAACACAAGTCTTAGACTCACACAGATGGAATCTGAATCCCACAAATTCTTCCATGGGCTTAAGTGCATGTGTGCCTAGTGCAGCCATGACCAAGGTGGGCCTGCCCATCACCTTTATGAAGCTTGTAGTTCACGTAATGTTCCTAACCACCACCATTTTCATCCAGCACAGGGATTACATAATCTGATATGTTGAACATTTTTATCACGTTAAGGTCTTCATTTACATTTTCTTATTTCATGTTTCCAATCACCTTGACATTGCTTTACATATAGAAAAACGCTGTAGTTTGGATTAATATTGTGACTTCTGAGGGCCCATTTGTTAAAGGCTTGGTCCCTGAGTAGTGCTGTTGAGAGGTGACGGACCCGGGGGAGGCCTCTTTGAAGAGAGTTGTGGAACCCCAACCTACCACCTTCTTTTCTCTCCTCTGCTTCCGGGCTACTGGGTGCGTAAGCTTGCTCTCCATGCACGTCCCCATACTGTGCTGCCTCCCCAGAACAACGGGACTAGCGAATCATGGATTGGAAGTTCTAAAACTGGGGCCAAAACAATCTTTTTCCCCTTGTAAGCTGGTTGCCTCAGGTATTTGTCATAGTCGCAGAGAGCTGGCTGCCACAGTGACTATGGCCACTGTGTTACTGTTATCTGGGGTCCAGGCAAGATGTTTCCAGGTTCTTGGCCTCTTATTAAAGAAGTTGAAACAAAGGTTTACACATTTGCAAAGTAGCAAAGGGGTAGTACAGATTAGAAAAAATACACTGCCAAGATTGACAGAAGGGCCACATAAGTGAGCATTCTCAAGGCCCCAGGTTACTGTCTGAGACTCCTTTGTGTAAGGTCTAAAGAAAGGATAGACTAAGTACTAAGGGGTGTAGTTCAGGAGATTCTCTATTTTGATTGGTAGATCTGATCATATAATTATTTTTCTACTGTGCATATCCCTTCACTAAGGAATCTTATTTTAATCATATGTATACTTACTTATGGGTAGGCATCAAGTAGTAAATGGGTTTTTTCCCCTAAAAGTTTACTTGAAGACACAGTTTTGCCTTACTTTGTTCATGCACCCCAAACCAGTTCATACTGGATCAGTTCCCTATTTTTGGTGTCTTGTTTTAAAAGAGGAGTAGGAATGAATAGAATCTCTCTACTTCTGGTAGTCGTAGAGTGTCTATTGCTATGGTAAACACCAGGACCAAAAATAACTTGGGCAGGAAAGAGTTTATTTCAGCTTGCACTTCCCAGATCACACCCCATCACTGAAGAAAGGGCAGAAACTCAATTCAGGAACCCAGATGCAGGAACTGGAGCAGAAGCCATGAAGGGGTGCTGCTTACTGGCTTGCTCACCATAGCTTTCTCAGCCTGTTTTCTTATAGCACCCAGGACCATCTGCATAGGGATGGCACTGCCACAGTGACCAGATCCCTCCCGCATCACCATCAACTAAGAAAATGCCCTACAGACTTGCCCACATGCCAATCTGGTGGGGGCATTTTTTACTTGCGGTTCCTCTTCCCATCACTAACCAGCACAGAGGGAGACAAGTTCCTCACCGAGCACTAACTACAATGGGTGTTTAGAACTCTGCCAGCTGCAGCTGCTTCTCATCCACTAGCATAACATCAAGAACATATGTATTGGGGACATCAGACCCCAGTCAGGGTCAAGCCTTGGGTGACAGGCCAGTTGAGATAGGCAGACATAGGAAATGATTTAGCAACCTCAAACCTCACTCAGCTTGGGCTATATGCATACCCTCTTCTAAAAGTCATGCACTTAGCAGCCCGAGTCTCTTACCTCCATGCACTATATGCACATCTATGGTGCTGCTTAGTTTATATCTGCTCAGCACACCTAAAGTCACCTGAGAAGGGGGATCCTCAACTGAGAAAATGCCTTCATCAGATTTGTCTATGGGCACGCCTGTAGGGTATTTTCTTGATGAATGACTGCTGTGGGAGGGTCCTGATCACTGTGGGCAGTGTCATCATCCCTGGGCTGGTGGTCCTGGGTGCTATAAGAAAGCAGGCTGAGCAAACCATGGAGAGCAAGCCAGTGAGCAGCACTACTCCATGGCCTCTGTTTCAGTTCCTACCTCCAGGTACCTGCCTTGAGTTTCTGCCTTGACGTCCTTCTGTGATGGAGTGAGACCTAAGACACGTAAACTGAAACAAACTCTTTCCTCCTCAAGTTTCTTTTAGTCATGCTGTTTCATCACAGCTGTAGACACTCTAAGACATTCTTTATTTGCGCCCCACTCTTCCTTCTTGCCCTCAGTCTCAGGTGTCTAGACAGCGAGGACATGGAAGCAAAGATAACTAGGAAAGGACAGAAGACCCTTTTGTGCACGCCGCAGTTCTTCCAGAGGTGGCCCTGCATCCAGGATACATTCAGTAAGTCAAAATCAATTCGGGTGTCCCAGACTCTGGTATGTGGCTAAGAAGATCCTGTAATTAACTTTTGAGTTTTAAGTGGTTTTTATCTCTCTTCCTTTGTATTGAAGCTTGTTAATTTGTTTCCTTGTCCCTCACTCTTTTTTTCTCCCATGCACATACCAGTCTGGTGATAATGAATGGACTCAGGTAATTATAAGGTCAATTCCATCAAAGGACTCGGATCCAGCCGAGGATTCCACGGTGACTTGAGCAAAGCTCCGGGGTTTAGAATTTGTCAGCGTCTTGATGGAAACTTGGCTTCAACACGCTCTCATTGCCCCAGATGTGGTAAACCTGTTGCTCTGAAGACGAGGAAGCTCTCATTGCCCCAGATGTGGTAAACCTGTTGCTCTGAAGACGAGGAAGCTCTCATTGCCCCAGATGTGGTAAACCTGTTGCTCTGAAGATGAGGAAGCTCTCATTGCCCCAGATGTGGTAAACCTGTTGCTCTGAAGACGAGGAAGCTCTCATTGCCCCAGATGTGGTAAACCTGTTGCTCTGAAGACGAGGAAGCTCTCATTGCCCCAGATGTGGTAAACCTGTTGCTCTGAAGATGAGGAAGCTCTCATTGCCCCAGATGTGGTAAACCTGTTGCTCTGAAGATGAGGAAGCTCTCATTGCCCCAGATGTGGTAAACCTGTTGCTCTGAAGACGAGGAAGCTCTCATTGCCCCAGATGTGGTAAACCTGTTGCTCTGAAGACGAGGAACTTTCGAATAGTTTTCTTTCTGTTACCATCACTGCTGATATGCCTCCTTGGTCTAGGAGTGCCTTCCACAGGACTGTTGGAGAAGTATTGCAGCAGCTTAGGTCGGGAGTGACTTACATGTGAGATGGATCTTGAAAAGGGAACTCTTTGTGCCAAAAAAATTACTTTTCATTGATCCTGATTAATTACTTCACAAACTTTCTGGGAATTGAGTAAGTCACTACCAAAAGAAAATGTGGTCATAGCTCAGGACTTTGGGAAGTCCAGATATGTTAAGTGACTTTCTTAATACTTCACAGCCATTAGGTGGGATTCAGGCTCACATCTGGATGGCTCCAAAGCCACCAATATCTGACACTATATTGTATATAGAGAATAAAATCCTCTAACAACTGGTTCAGACAAAGTAATTGGTTGGGGGTTGGTGAATGAAGGGGTTTGGTGAGTGGGGAGGATATGCTGTAGGGAATGAGGATAAAGAGTTGAAGCAATTGTACCAGGTAAAGAGCACAAGGAAGTCCTGCTTATAATCGTAGGCTAAGAGGCACAGCATAGGTGTGTGGTGGTGGGAAGGCCTGAGGAGAGCAAGGGAGGGCCTTGGGGTCTCCAGCAAGTGTGGGATCCAGAGTAGGTAATGAATGCTAAGACATGACTCATGTGGACTCAATCAAGTACTAACAAGACTGCCAGTGACTAGGGAAGACTCAAAGAGATTCCATCCATGGTTTCTGCCTTCCAGGAATGCACAGTGTGATTCAGGAGAAGAACTTGGGTGCTCGAGCCATAAACTTACAGTGTGTGAGGCCATGTGGGAGAGTAGTGAGAACTAAGCATGGGCCACCTGTTCCTTCCTTCTTACCCCGTTGTTCACACTAGAGTGCAGCGTTCAACAATGCTATGAAGCCCCGCAACCCACCTCCTTATCTTCCTCCCTCTACTCTCCATACCCCCTTTCTACTTCCCACAACACATTGAGCCTCTGAGACTCTGCGACTATTTATCTTTCCAGAACTTATCAGATGCCCATACCCACCAGGAACGCCCTTTGCCTGTGATAACAGCCTCTAAGTTCTTAGCGTGGTCCTTTGTTCCAGGAAGCCTGGCCTGATCCTAACCCGGTCCACTGGGCTCTCTGGCTGTCACCTGCCCCTTCCAAGTGTAAGAGAAACTCTCCGAGGGCTGCCCAGGTTTGTTTTGTTCCCCATAGTCTTTCAAAAGAAAACTGTTGGATGATCTGATTAGTCTTTGGTTGCTCAATGTCTAGGGTAGTTCCGGGATGATCTAAAGAGCTGGGCATTGTTCAAAATGCTCTACAGATTGACCTGTTTGGTCCTCATTAACACTTGAAGCTGGGAATGGCCATGACCCTCACTTTACCAGCAAAGGGACAGAGGCAGACTGGCACCAGAATCCGAAGTCCTATCCACTACTCCGCTGCTCCAAGCATTGTGCCAAAAGATACATTGGTATCACTGTCTACTGGCTTGAGTCCTCCTTGAAGGTCTAGGACAGATTGAATGCTATTTCACTGGTTTAGGCCATGAATGGAGGTTTGTCACAAGAGACCCCAGTTAAGGTGAGGTTCTCAACTGTGACATCACTCCCACTGTTAAACAAAAAGGGCAATCAGAAGGAGCTTCCAAAAGTCCAGGGAGATCCAAAAGGCTGCTGACGTTTACGGTTGTTTCTGACCCTGGACGTCCACAGACGAGTTGCTGCATTGCTACCACTTACTTGCACACGCAGTGTGTCTCAGTTCTTTCAGTTTCAGCAAGTGTGGACACTGAGCCCCACACCTGCAGCTGCGCAGACAGAAGAGGACGCTTTCCAGGAACCGGGATTTGATTGCATGGAAACTGATCACATGAAATGTTAAAATGGCTTCTTCCTCTGCACAGCAATTCTGCTCACAATCTCTTCAGAGACAAACATCCCTGGTAATGTGCCCAGGCTACCTCTAGACCCAATACCTCACTTGCCCCTGATTCCATGGCAGGATTCTGAATTCCACCTGAAGGCCCAATTACCTGTGTCCTACAGTGTATCCTGCTTGAGCTCCCAACCCTCCCAAGCTGCCATTGGGCCTCACAGATGCTACTCAACACTTTCCCATCTCCATGACACCTTCACATTCCAAAGGCTGCTCCTTGCAGCATAGGCTGGGACTCTGCCTAAGGGCTTTCCCAGGTGACTAGAGTATGCTTAGCCAGAGATGGCTCACAGCCCTGACAGCAGCCCTTCCAATACCGGCCAGGAAGTTGGTGGGGAGACACTCTGGTGCTGCCCCATTCAGTGGGATAATGCTGGAACACATTCTGTATAAATTCCCAGAATTCTAGGGTGGAAATTGATTAATAAAACTCCTCTTAAACGTCATTCGGTCTCTTGTTTTTCCCTCCTATGTATTGCCTGGAGTCAGCTCCAAGTAAGCGAATTGTACTTGAGTGCTGGTCTTGGGGGAGCCCTAAGTTAGGACAGTGAAGCCCTGGACATACAAGGACAATGAAAACAGGCTCTGTCTTCAAGATGAAAGAATGCAAGCAAGCAAACCAGTGCTTATAAAAGTGTGAAGAATGCTGTAATGCAGGCTCACATAGCTGAAGACAGAAGAGAGTCCCTGAAGACACCCAGCATGGGGTGGGGCGTGGGGAGCCAGTGTTGGCAGGAGGCAAGATGTATTAGTTGCTTACTTCAGTGCTAAGTGTAGTATGCTATAAGGGAGTTAATATCTGTAGAAAAGATGCTCTGTAAAATGACTGGTGTGTGCACACTCGCAGAAACCAGAAGATGACATTTTCAATAAGTCAGGAGTTGAGCTCCCTAGTGAACTGCATGGTAAGTAAGGATATACGTCTGTGGTGTGTTTATGTTGGCTTATTGTGTTCCTGAGCACCTGAATTCCTGCACAAGTTTCCTCACCCCCAATCCCAGTCTAGACCTGCCATCAGAGTGCATACAGCGATGGCATCCTCGCTCTAAAAGCTTTCATATTTGGGCCATCCTTGTGCTCTCTAGCTCACAACCTTCTGTTGTGCCCACCATTGCATTCCTCTGCTGAAGGAGAGGAAGGAAACAGTTAATTTCTGCATGCCTATTTGTTCTTCCCCTTTCTAGACATGCCATCATGAAGGCAGGGAGCTTTCTGCCTGGTTCATCATTATACATTCAGAACAACTACGCCTGGCACAAGATGGTTGTCAGCAAATGTGTATTGAATGATTAAAGATTGCGGGCATGAAGGCACACACCTGTAATCCCAGCACTCAAGGGGCTGAGCACTAGGCCCTTGACTTCCAGTCCAACCTAGGCTATAAAACAAGACTAGCCTGAACTAGATAGCAAGACTGTCTCAGAGAGAGAGAGAGATTTTGAAGTTTATAAAATAATTTGTCTTAAAGCCCAGTGTTCAGATATAATTCTGTGTTCATGACAGGAGGGAATTAGGACGCTTGGCACTTCTTCCATTTTTCCTCTCTTCAGTCGCCACTCTTCCCTCGAATAGAAACTCATAATCTGTAACCACAAGTGGCCATCAGAGAGCTTCTGTGTCAGTCACACTTCTGCGCCCTTGGCTGTTGGGGCAGATTGTAGAGCTCTTCAGCCACATCTCTGGAGCTGCAGAAGAGGCTTGGCATGAGAGGCCAAGTTGATGGAGAGTACGCAGCCAATGGCGTGTAATTACCCAGACCCAGACCAGAGCCAGGCCTCTCGGCCACAGGCTAGTCTCTCAGCTCCTCTCCGAAGTCCAGTTTTGACAGGTGGTCAGGTCACTTTTAAAAGAGAGGGAGATGCGGGGGGGAATCTTTCTCCAAGAGTGAGTCCTGTGTACCACAAAAAGAAGCCCTAGGAAGCTAGGTCACAGAATTCATGGAAGTGGCATGCCCGGCTTCAGATCAGCCTCCATCCAGGGTCTTCTCCACCTGTGATACTGAAGCGTACTGAAGTGTCATGTTCCCATGAAGCTTCATGCTGCCAGAGAAATATAAACCTTGAGCAGAAGCTGGAGGACTCTGGCTCTGAACTCCTGCCTCCCAGCTGAAGGAACTGTAGGGATGCTTGTAGGTGCCTCCACCCTTTTGACATTGTGACATGATGTCATGGACAAAGCGCATGCTGGAGAACCACACAGTTGAGTTTAGAAACAAACCTCATTCATGTTTTTGTAAGTTTACAGTTCTATTTTGGGCCACATTAGTAGCTATCCTGGGGTGCGTGCAGCCTACCAGTTGTGGGTTGCACAGGTCTGGATGGCTTGTCTCCTGAGTGCTGAGATTATAGACACATGTGCAACTATGCCAAACTCTATGATAAGGACTTTAGGTATTTGATCTTAAGCCATCCTTGATAAAGAAATAACAATTACAACACCTTCACCAATAATTTACCTTTTATTGAGCTTTATGCACGCCATCTCGTGAATTCACAGAATAGACTCATGAGGTAGGCAGTATTTTATTTGTATTTTACAGGTGAGGAAACTGAGATTTAATGAGATTAAGTTACCAAGGCCACAGGACCAGTAAATCGTGAAGCCAGGGTTTAAAGCATGAGACACCAGATTCCCAGAACCCTCTTCTTTTAAGCCCAAGAATAGGACATGAAAGGATAAAGTCCAGATTAGCAAGCCTACTCTGTGCAGTTTGGGTCTCTAACATGTGTGGCACCACACGGGAGCCTCTTTGCTCACAGATTTTTATATGAAGGATGAAGGTAGACAAGGAAGTAAACTCTTACATGCACAATATTATGAGAAAATTCAACACCCAGTCAGAGGGAGCTGGAAGCCCAGTCTCTTAATGCCCGGAGTAGGTCACTCTTAGGACTTCAAGCACCAAAGCCAATATTTATAGTGTCTACCAGGGTGAGATCTAAGCAGTCTACGGTTCTTATTTTAGTCATTAGGATATTGTGTGGCGGTAGCACATAAATTCTACATGTCAGTAGCTTCAAGCACTCCAGATCATTCCTTGGCTGACTGCTCTTCAGAGGTCTTCTGCCTCTTGCTGCTTCCCTCATTTGTAGTGGTGATGGGTGCCGGGGGAGGGGATCTTGGCAAACCCTATTCCCTTGTTCTTAAAGGTTCCTGCCTGAAAACAGCATGTAACACTTGTTTACTTTTTAAAGGTAAATCCCACATCCCTAATCTAACTTCCAAGTGTGTGTTAGGGTGTGTGTGTGTGTGTGTGTGTGTGTGTGTGTGTGTATGCATGGAACCAGGGATTAGCTGGGAATACAAAGTAGAAGC
The DNA here is from genome assembly GCA_026225945.1 of Cricetomys ansorgei. NCBI lineage: Eukaryota > Metazoa > Chordata > Mammalia > Rodentia > Nesomyidae > Cricetomys > Cricetomys ansorgei. Next base: position 465,687 of record JAMJFZ010004314.1, on the reverse strand, counting down.
ATTAGTTAACAGCATTAATGGCTTCTACATCAACTTCTCCAGGCATACCCAGTATTTTATATCAGAACAGATAAAGCTGTTTAATTAATAAAATAATCTATGATTATTTTAAGCAGGCAATTTCCTAATGTCCCCACATTTTTGTCTTTCAGTTCTGGGCTTCTGGGGGTGGTGACAAGTCTCATCTTTGATTGCTTGAGGCTGGGGACAGTTCTGTTGGTCTGCAATAACAAAAATGTCATTAGCTGGGTGGCTTCTCACTGTTGTAGATGTGGGAAGAGCAAGAGCAGACAGCTAGCACCACTGGTTTCTGAGGAATTCTTTTCCTGCTTCCACAAGGCTAGCTTCTGCTGTGTCCTCCTATAGCCAGTCCTTGTTTGTGAACACAGAAAGAAGGAGCTCTTTGGCAGGTCTGAGCCCTGCCCTTATGATCTTATGTTTCTTAATTTTAATATTTTTACTCCAACTATAGCCATACTAGAGTTTAGGACTTCAATATATAAGCTAGTAGAGTCTCAAAATCTAAATTAGGGACCATAGATGCAGTCTCTAACAGCATAGCAAACCTCAATGTTTTTGAATGGATGATGGGTGAATGAATGAATCCAGACAATCATCAGTCTCCCGTCACCACGGTCTAGGCTCGTGCACTTTCCCCAGGTCCATCCATCCATCAGCACGCAGCTAGCATCCTTTCTCATCTGCGCCATCTCCTCTGCCCTTCCAAGCCTGAAACTAGCTGCTTCTTCTCTTTATTTTCTGAAACACTTGTCACTTCCGGAGGTGGGTCCTGACCACATGTAATTATAATTGTCTCATACACTAGACCAGCGGTTCTCAACCTTCCTAATGCTGAGACCCATTAATACAGTTCCTCGAGTTGTGGTGACCCCCCCCCAATCGTAAAAAATATTTTTGTTGCTACTTCATAACTCATAATGTAAATATCTGATATACAGGGTGGTCTTAGGTGACCCCTGTAGAAGGATGGTTTGGCCTCGAAAGGGGTCATGACTCACAGAGAACTGTTGCACTAGACCATCTCCTACTATGACCTCAGACCCTGAAGATCAGAGACTGATCTGTGTGAGATGGCTCATGATGGAGCTCTACATGATTTGGTTAACTACCCCCCCCCGTGTGTGCACGTGTGTGTGCATGTGTGTGTGCGTGTGCATGTGTGTGTGTACGTGTGCGTGCGTGTATGTGTGTATGCATGCGTGCATGTGTATGTGCGCGTGTGTGCGTGCACATGTGTGCATGTGTGTGTATGTGTGTGAGTGTGCGCGTGTGTGCGTGTGCGTGTGTGTGTGCATGTGTGTGTGTGTATGTGTATGTATGTGTATGTGTGTGAGTGGGCGCGTGTGTGTGTTTGTACTCCCATTGTCTATATACACCGGGGGTGTCACTAACAGCAGGAGGATTGGAACACTTACTATGCTTGTCATTAAAGCATTCAGAAAATGGAGGCAGCAGTCTTTGCTCACCTTGGCTTGGTTCACCCTCAGTGCCCATCTGGCCCTTCAACTTTCACGTCACCCCTTCAAATGGCAGCCCCATAGGAAGACAGGGGACTCACCACTGCACCCTGAAGGCTGTTTTGAGGTGAGGCACATGGTTACTTTAGTGGGTGATGGGACAGTCCACCAGAACCCTACTAATACACACCTTAGAGCATCACTTCCCAGGGTTCTAGAACTTTAAGAGGAAAATATTACCGTATTTGTAGAAGCCTTGACAGATTCCAAATGATGGTGCCATTTCAAAAATCACTGAATTCCCTGTCCTCTCACCCATAAGACTAGGCTTGATCCCCAGATGCCTCTTGGATGTCCAGCACCACGCCCACAATTTGATTCTACATACTGCAGTTACTTGTCTGTGTATTGTTTCCTGCTTCTGTCTCTCTGAGTCAAGACCTAGGCCTTTTCTCTGCGGCTCCTGTAGAGCCAGCTCTCAGTTCTGTCGGAGGAGTGCAGGGCTGTGGACTTAAGGTGTTCCTCTCCTAGAAATCCAGTGCTCCTGGTTTGGAAGGAAACTATGGGTTCTGAGCATGTGTGCAGGCCTGCCATTCTGGTGGAAGAGGGCCTTGGAGGAGAGGCTGACTCTTGTGGGTTTGTCTGGGCAAAGCCCCTGGTTGTCTGTCATGGTGGACAGGCCCACTGCCCACGCGAGTGTGCGGTCTTGGCAGCCACAGGGAAGCGAAGCCTGCAGTCTCCGCAGCCTATTTAGCAGGCTCTGAGATGTGTAAGTACATTATCCACAAGGCTGCTAAACAGCGCTTGGGGAGGATTTGTGGGTCTGTGGGAAGGACAAAGAAAAATGTTTTCTAATAAATTATTCACCGTCTCACAATCCCTTTTGGGCAGATCATGGCTCGATTTGCCCCGCGCAGCTCGACGCTGGTTCCCTGGGCATTCAGATGCGCAGACTCTCACCTCCAGAGAGCAGCAGAGATCTCGGGCAGGCTGCTGCAGCTAATGGTGGCAATTAATAACTTGTCATAATCCGAGGATGCGAGGAAGGAGCCCCATCAGCGGCGGTCGGTGCTGCTCCCAAGCAAATGGGGTGCAGGTGTAGCCACTGCCAAGCGCCGAGCTCGCCACCGGCCACTGCCAAGCCCGTACCCTGAGCACCACGGCTGGAGACTGATGCCCGTGGCCCGGAACTGCTCTGGGGCCCTGCTCTGATCAGCCCACCCCCCGCAGCAGCTGAAGAGACCAGCCTCAGACCGAGTCATAAATCAGAGTACACAGCACAGAGCCTTTCCCTAAACTGCACTCAGTGCACGCGGTTCACTCTGGCAGGCCCAACTCGCCTGGGTTTTTGTTCTGGTTCTCAGTTTTTCCCCAGACTTGGTACGAATCCCACACCTCTAAGCATCTCCAGGCATCTTGGTTGCACTCCTCCCCCGCCCCCCCACACACACCACACACACCATACAGTATTAAGTCTCACCCTGTGCCAGCTCTGCACCTTTAAACACTGAGCAGAGTAAACACCAGCACCCTGTCCTGGCTTGGACCCGAAATCTCAGTGTGTGTATGTGTGTGTGTGTGTGTGTGTGTGTATGGTGTGTGTGTACAGCCGATCAAGAATCACTTATTCCCAGACAGCCCCAACCCGGTTGCCTTTCTTCTCGTTTCCACTCCTGTGGGTCAGTTCTGCTCGAAATGAACCAAGTTTACAAATCTCTTTTGGTTTGTACACTCCTATTATGCATAAAAGGTGATGCATTTGTAACTGTCACACAAGTCAGGGTGATACAGCACTCTCGTCTGACCCTATTCATTTAAATGGGTGCGTCTTGATGACATTGATTCATGCTATAAGTTATATCCATGCATTATAATCTTTATGTGTCACCCCACTGGTATTTTCCACTACAATGCGAGGGGGGTGGGGAGACACCGCCAGTGATAGTGAGGAGGATTTGACAGTGCTGTGAGCAACATGAAGTCCGAATAAACCCCAGAGCTTTTGAGATAAGTTTATTATGTGTCCTCATCTTGAGAGAAGGAAATTTGCATGCAGAACAATCCTGGGTAAGATGTCTTTTGCTGTAAATATTCTGCTGACCAACTTATTAATATTTGGAGAATGTGTGCTCCCAGTGCATATTGCACCAAACTAAAGGGGTAAGTAAACATGATTATGCATGCATGTAAGTCTTTATCAAGGTGGGGTTAATAATGTTTTAAAGCAGAACTATTTCTCATGAAAATAGCTGCTGTTAATAGCCTCTGTCTCTTTATTGTGCTTCTTACAGAAACATAAATCACTAATATGTTTTCAGCGGCAAAGTACTCTCTTTTTCCATTGTATTCACAGATTTAGTGGCATTTCAAATAGATAAACACAAGCAACATCTATCAACACTACAAAAAGGGCGCCTTAATCAAAGCTCCAGGTCCCGGGTCTCAGCATCTCCATTTACCTTGAGATAAATCCATTGGTGTGACCACCACTGCACCGGGTGACAAATCACCCCAGCCGGCCGAGCAGCGCAAGGGCTTATTGGCCTTCCTTTAAGTGGTCTTACCCTTCAATGAAAAGGATGGGGCTTGTCAAGCAGGACCAGATTAAAGTTAGACAAAAAGAAATGATCTGTTATTAGAAAAACTCCAATTGAGAATCACAAAACAGGAAAGAAATATGAATAAAAATGTCCAGGGGGAAGACCATCTGAAACCATCAGAAATTAACTCTCATTATGGGTGGAACGTAATAATAGATGACCTGCAGTTGGAACTAATGAAGGGTTCAGATTAAGGAGGTGTGGGGTTCTCCTGGAGGGGGGCGTGTTGCACCTGCTCTGGGCACTCGAGTGCTAAGTGCAGGTATGGTCTGGGTTCCAGGTTCTCTGTGCTGATTGGTGGTACTCTAGTTGGGCATGGAATAGCATGCTCTCCAGAGCCAGGGCTGACTCATGATTGCCCGGGTGCCACCCAGAATGCCCAAACGGGCAGAAACCTGTCTTAGAGGGCAGATGGATCTCCCTGGATAAAAAGAAGGGAATACTGAAGGCCAAGAGGAGGAAGTGCCTTGCCTAGTGTCACTGATAGTAAGTTCTAGAGTTTGGAAATGAAGTGCTTCCCTGAAGGCCAGAGTGTTAAAGCTTTAGCCACCAGTATGGTGCTGATAAATGGAGGACCTATGAGAAGTCTTCTGGCCATTGTGGGGATGTGCCCTTTAAGGGAACACCTTATATATCTCTCTCTCTCCTTCTTTCTTTCTGACAGGCTCTCACTACGTCGCTCTAGATAACCTGGAATTTACTATGTAGAGCAGGCTGAATCTTAACTCACAGAGATCCACCTGATTCTGCCTCCCAGATGCTGGGATTAAAAGCGTGTACCACCATCCCTGGCCGCCTCCTTTCTCTTCTCCCTTTTGTATCCCAATCATCTGAAACAAATGCTATCGCTCTGCTGCTTTTTCCTGCCACAAAACACCACCACAGTCACAAAGCAGAGAGCCAAAACAAACCTGTTGACTTTATAAATTGGTTATGTCATGCACTTGTTAGGGTTAGCAAACAAGACTATCAAAGCAGGGCTGAGACAGAGCTGAGATCATCTGTCTGCTTCTAGTTCATTATGACCTCATCGTTTGGCTAATCCTAGGAGAGGACCTTGCTTTGCTTCTGGGTCTAGGGATCTCAATTGTCTTGTAGTTAACTGGAGAGTAGAGACCGTGGCCTATAGTTGGCGAGCCACCTTCGTGTATTATTGAGTTAAAGCTCGATTATATGAGCATCAGGAAACAGTCAACACTTTCAAGTTCTGAGGTACCAGGCATTGTGCATTCTCATGGAACCTGCTGATAACTTTGACTGGGGAAGACTTGATAACATTTGACTAGGGAAGACTTAGAGAGCCTGAGCAACTTGCTCACGGTAGAATAATAAACAGAATATACCTTTTTGAGTCTTGTCAGCTTGCCTTGAGACCTTCTGTCATAAACATTGTGCTGCTATACCGCCAGACAATGACCCATGGGAATCATTGTACAAAGAAATCAGAGGACTCACAACGTAGGTGATAACCTGTCCGCAGAAGAAACCTGGATAGTTGGAGGAGGTTAACTGCCCAGAACCCTGATTCAATTTTTTTAAAATTCTGATTCTCTCCCAAGGGAAAAAAAAATTAAAAAATCAGAACCATGGGGCTCATAGTCAATCTGTGATTCTTCTTAAACATACAGGCTACAGAAGAAGCCATGTCACTGCTCTTCATAAAGAAAACAGTACAGGATAACACAAGGACATTGGGAAGCTGACGGTCCTAGGTTCAGGTCCTCGCTCTGTCATTTCTAGTTCATGCAATGTATTATCTTTCTCATTTCAGTTGTGTTTTACATCTGAATCTGGAACAAGTTACATCACTGTTTCCTTGGGTTTCCTCATGGTAAACAAGGACATAGTATCAACTCCCAGGGCAGCTAGGAGGATTAATTAAATGAATTAATTGATGTCAAGAACGCACAGCAGAGTTCCTGAGGAAACTGAAGCCCTTGACTGTTGGCCACGGGCAGCTCCGGGGAGAGTTACAAATCCTCTGAACTAGTACCATGCCTTCCTTGTCCAGCAAGAGAGAACTGAGCCCAGAGAAGGTACCATCTCAGAGGCATAGAAAGACTGCTCACTGCCTCATATCCAGTGAGCTCCTAAAATGCAATCCAGCATCTGAGTAGTTAAATATCCACAGTGGTAAACACTCAAGACTTTGGCCATTCTGAGCTTTTCGCTGCTTTATTTTAGGCACCATGCTGGATGGGTGTTGGGGAAAATATCAGATATGAAAGGCAAGAAATCCTGATTACCAGGGAGAAAAAAAGAGTAGAGATATTGCTAAAGAATCCCAACTCCCACATTTGAGGTTCCATAAGTATCAACAGATCTCATAGTGTTTCCTAAAGGCTAAAGGTGGGAAAACAAATTCAAAGAAAGTTGAATATTGCTTTACTTGATCTGTGAATATGCCCCATTGTGTAGAGAGTTTGTTTCTCTAATTATTTACAGAGTAGAGCTGGATTCAAATTTATTTTGCATTCATTCTAGCTGATAATGCTGGAAGGTGCTGCATGTCATTCACTGGTGCCTTCCTTCATTAGAACAACAAAAGTGCGTGCTCTTCATGTTTAAAGACTCAACAAAGTTTAAAAGAAAACAGATATTCCTGACATTTCTAATGTCTACAATGGTGTCAGCAGTTGTGTTCTTCATCCTTACTCAAGCCATCAGAATTGCAAGGCAACCATGTTAGCTAATTACCGGCAAGTGTACGGATATATTTCATATTTATGTTTATGTCTAAATGCTTACTGTCTTCTTGATAAACTTCAATTAATATGCTTTCAAGGCTCCAGATGTAATTTTCTGATTAGATGCAGACTCAGCACTAAATAATCTTACATAGTTGAATTTTGGTGTCTGTTATGTTGTGCAAATGTGATGAGCAGGGCATTCAGTGATCAGTTTATATTTAATACAAATAGATTTTTAAAATTTTTTTAGCTCAAGCCAAATGCCTATGACATAAAAGAGGCAGTTGCTGGACTTTGCAGCTTCAGAATTTGCACGGTTAATGGGAAACAGTTTCAAAGCCTCTGATGGCCATTGTAAAGGCAGTCCCATTCTGCCTTTTCCACAGAGCAAAACCTTTCTGAGAACAATGCTCACCACTGATAGGTTTAAAGCCCCTCAGGTGCTGCCCATTGTGTGCACTGCTGTCACTCTGTCTTCCGAGCAGTGGGGAAGCAGTGATGGGTAACACAGCGAATAATACATGATTCTTGATTGAATACGAAGCTACAATTCAGTCTTGGGGATCTGCTGACGTCACAGTGCGTGAGAACGGAGTTCAAAGAGGTTTAAATAGAACCCAGGTAATTCTTGTATTCCATGGTGGAGACCGAAGATCAGGCTATGTAGACTAAGCCTCCCTGAGTGAGGAAAGTTTCTTGGGATATAATGGTCTAGGAGGAGGTCCTCTGAACCCTCAGGAAGGCAACAAGAGGGACCATCATGTACCTGATGCTGGCTCTTGCCCTCTTTGCTCCTTGAATTTGTGACCAGCAAGTAGAAGTTCTCAGAGGCGTGTGTCGACCCTCTCCTCTGAGCTCTTCAAAGTGTCCTCCACGGTGACCAACGTTGCTTGGCTGAGAACTGTTTCCTGAAGACATGTTACAAATACAGCTTCGCAAGACAGATTTGAATCAGACACAGGCCAGGGTGGGGACATGGATGAGGCCCATGCGGGGCCAGAGATATGTGTGTACATGATATGAGTGTCCACAGGGCTTCAAAGGGCATTTGTGGAAATTTTTTTCTTCCTGTGCAGCCTGCTTGAAGCCATCCAGCAACCAAGATAGAACTGTTTGTTTCCCCTCATTTAAATAAGGACATTTTTACAAAGAACCAACCGTGGAGTTTCAATAAATGAACATTTTCCTCCTTGTAGCTGCCTCATCAATTAGAGCCTTCCTCCCTCCACCTCAGTGTTCACCACTCGGGAGTAGGGACCAGGTTTCCTGTTTCATCTGCAGGCCTTCCAGCGTTGTAAATGACGCGTTTACATAGAGCTGGCAGCGGTAGAATGTCCTGGCTCCAGCGGGTTTTTCTGTTGATGAACGTGGAACTCCTGTGAAGCCACGTGTGCGCAGAAAGGAGTGATTCTCTTTAAAGGCTTAACCTACCCAGGCCAGGCCTCTCCTGATCCACAGAGGCTTCTAAAACTCAGAGAGAAGAGTAAGAGAGTAAGACGTAGCACCCTGTGACAGGCTCTCTTCTCGTGTTCGAACATAGCGGCTCGTTTAATCCTCCCAGAATCCTGGCAGACACTTCTGTTCTCTAGCTTACTGATGAGGAAGTTGAAGTGCAAAGGCATTCAAAGGTTTATAGACTGCTATTGGCTGTTCCTAATTAGATAACTATCTCCTTAAAGAGAAAACAGAGGTAAGGCATCGGAGAGACAGAGGGAGGGAGGGGGAGGGAGGGGGAGACAGACTAGGGCTTATCAGGAGTGGGAAGTTGAAGAAGGACAGCAATCTTGCAGTGGATCCTGATTGACTTGCTCAAGACAGATCCTCTCCCTGATAAAAGTTTGGAGGTGGATCCTCTCTCTCCCTGACTGACCACCTGGGATGGATCCCCTGCCTCCTCTGACAAGAGAATTGTACACCTCTCTTGAAAACAAACAAACCTTTTAATTATTTATTTTGAATAGGCTTAGATCAGGATGATAGGCTTGTAAGTTAATGAAACTTTTAAAACGTTAACTTTTCATTTTGTTTCATTTTAGCAATCCCATCATTCTTTATGAAGCCTTTCTTTCACTCACCTATATTGTGAAGTAAAATTGGCTACAGAAGAAATGAAGCAAAAAAAATAGTAGTGTTTAATTTCACAGAACGTGAGATTTGCCATTTTTTGGCTGGTGTCAAGAAGACAACAGATATGGGAGAGGATGTGGGGGAAAAGGGGACCTTACACACTGTGGATAGGTATGTAAACTGGAGCATCTCAGTATGGTGGCTGCTCAAAAAATAAAGAATAGGCTTGTCATGTGACCCCGCTGTAGCACTCAAGGAAGCACCCAATGGAAGTTAACTTAGCATATCCCAAAGGTACTTATTATTGGGTTTATTGCTGTAGTGCTCACAATAATAAAGATGTAGAAGTGACCTAGAGGCATACCAAACAGGAACAGGTAAAGAGAATGTGGTATGTATACACAATGGAGCTCTAGCCACCTGTGAAAAGAACGAAGTTGTATCTTTGCAGGAAGATGGACAGAACTGGGGATCATAACCATGTTAAGCAAAATAAGCTAAACTAAGAAGGACAAATAATATGTTTTCTCTAACATACATGCATATCTATCTATGTATCTATCCACCTATCTATCTACCTACCTACCGATCTATGAATGACATGAACATGGAAGACAGACTTTGGGAGGAGTGGAAGAGGTGTAAAGGTAGAGAGGGGAACAAGAGAGGGTAATTTGTAGAACAAAATATCACATGCTCTGTCACATCAGAATCTAGATTTGACGTAGGGACACATGTAATTCATAGACATGGCATGAAAGCAGTAGGGGGAAAGACAGAGACCCTGGTGAGGCAATGAGAGGATGAGATAGATGACCAAGGTACAAAAATATATGTATGAACTGTCACAACGAAACACATTATTTTGTATACTAACTAAACAAATTAACTTTGAAATGAGAAATTGTACCGTTTTCTCTTTCTTTAAATGTGCAGGTCTAAGATATACGAACCAGCTTCCCATCACTGCAACAAATACCAGAGACATCAGCTTAAAAGGAGGGTTTTATTTGGCTTGTGCATCTGGAGGTTTCCACCTACAGTGGTTGGCTCATGGCTTTGGGGCCTGTAGTGGCAGGCGTGCTGAGCAGAGGCAACAGCCTGCCAGTGCTTCCCCTCCAGTTCTTGCCTCCATGTTCCTGCCTTGAGTTCCTGCCCTGACTTCCCTTGATGCTGGACTACTATGATTGTAAGTTTAAATAACCCTTTCCTCCCTGAGTTTCTTTTGGTAAAGATGTTTTATGATAGCAATAGAAAGCTTTTAACTAAGACACACCCCATGCAGGTGAATCATATATGTTCTTTTATATCTGGCTTATTTTACCTAGCATGTTCCCAAGGTGCATCTCTGCTGTAGTGTCCATGCAACTTTTCTTGTTAAAGCTAAATTTTGCTTATTCATTTCTCAATTGATACTCGTGCTGGTTCTACTCTGTGGAATTGTGAACAATACAGACGTATAAGTTTCTGAGTCTCTGCTTTCACTTATCTTAAATATATACACAAAATAGGACTTTTGGACCAGCTGGTGATTGTTTTTCTAAGGATTTTAGGGATCACCTTGCCGTTGTTTATAGCAGAGCGTTTCGACTTCACAAACCCACCAGCACACACAAACATCCCGATGTCTCTATGCCATTGTCAGTTTTCTGGTTTTTGTTTATTCTTGTCTTGATAATAGTCATTCTAATGTATACAAAGTGACCAGTCATTAGAATGCTCCATTTTGACATCACAATGCTCCATTGTGTCATCATCTTAATGACTAGTGATGTTGAGCACCTTTTCTTATACTTCTGGGCTATTTGTATACTTTCTTCAGAGGAAAAGTGTTTATGAATTTCAAAAATTTAGTCTTTGGAATAGCCAAATCCTTCCTGGGTAAAGATAATTAGAATGCTAATTAATTAAGGTAAACTGGGTGGACAAAAGGAGGGGACAGATTCAAATGAGAGAAGAGAATATCCAACAGGATTTGTGCCCTGCAGACAGTCATCCACTCTGCCCTGCCACATTCCTCCCCAGGTAGAAAGCTTACAGGGTAGGAAGATGGGAATTCAAGATAAGTTTGGTGCCTGTATTCAAGAGCAGAAATAGCCTATGGCTGATTTTCCATAATGCATGTGAAAGGTAAGACCATGGACAGCATGAAAGCAGAGGAATATCTAGTAAACAGTAGTCCTCAAAAGGGTACTGTAGCGACCTGTGTAGAGAGATATCATAGGTGGCCACTGAGGATTAAGTAGTCTCCTCTCCAGCTCCAAGGCCCTACATAACCCCTTAAATAGGAACACAAGCTTAGGGAGACACAAAGGGAAGCCCTGCACTGCTGAGGTTTGGACCTTGCTAGACAGAGGTTTATACTAGAAGTGCATCTGAATAATAAAAACAGTGAACATTTCTTGCCTACTTCAGTTTCAAGGCTAAGATTCGAAATCCCTGGTGATCAAATATTGAAGTCATTGCATGAAGTGGAGAAGCAAATTAGGCACCATATCAAAAAATGGAATAAGTCCTGACTTCAAGTGAGGAAGCTCATGGAACAGCAAAGTAGCCTAAAAGTGAAGACAATACTCCCTGTATCGAGAATCAGGTCTGATTATCATTCCCCGTTTTACAAACAAGAACACTGCAAACAACAAAACAAAGATGTTATCAAAACCACCCAACAAGCTAGAGCAATTTCACAGCCTTGGCACCAGTGTCCTCGTCCTTCTGACAGCCCTTTGTTGTGGAACCATCCCACACATCTGTGGTGTTTAGCAGCATCCTTGGCTTCAGCCGCTAGATATTGTCACCTGCTAGAGATGATCAAAAATGTCTCCAAACATCAGAAAATGTCCCTTGATGAACACTCGCTCTTCTAGCACCTTCTACCCTTGTTAGGGACCAATGGACAAGAACAAGTGTCAAGGGCATGCTGTTTGCTGGTCCAGAGACAAAAGTCTGGTGTCCTTTCTGTAGCCTAGCCTGTAGTATAGCCTGACATCCCAGCAACACTCCTGAAAACACTTTAAACATCTATGTCTTTTATTTTGCATGTATGAATGTTTTGTCTGCATGTATGTCTGTGCGTCATGTGCATACAGTGGCTGTGGAGGGCAGAAGAGGGCATCAGATCCCCTAGAACTGGAGTTACAGACTGCTGTGAGCCACTATGTGGGTGCTGGGATCTGAACCAAGGACTTCTCCAAGCAGCAAGCACTATTAATCACTGAACCATCTGTCCAGCCTGAAAGCACCTTAAGTTGATCATCGAAAGAGCCCTCAACATACATTTGTCTTTCCAATCCACGTGTGAAAACACAGAACTTAAGAAAGCTCCAGCCATCGGTCCAAAAACACAAAGCCAATGTGCAGCGAAGCTGGAACACACCCGGGTCTCCTATCTTCAATTCAGGGTTGTAGGTACTTCCCATCAACGCCTAAGGCAGAGATTCGTTCAGAGAAACTCTAGTGCAGCCTTGGGAAGAAAGCAGAGCCAGTTGACAGTCCTTTTTAAGGGCTATTTTTAGGCAAAATGAGGAGGAATCAGGATTCAGCTCAATTGAAAATATGTCTGGCATTAATTCATTGTTAATTGACCGGGATGAGTAAAAAGATAGCTATCCCAAGGCCTCTTTAATGGAACTATTAGTGAATTTTCAGGTCAACTAACTCCTGTCACTGCCTGACAAGGGAAATGGCAATCATTTGAGTGCTAGCAAGACTCACTGCTCTCAGAAACAGGAATCAGCGTCCCAGTCTGTCAGGTTCTGTGTCCTTAGTCCATGCCTGAGTCCCTAGCCCCTCTACCCAAGACCCTTAGCTTCACTGAACCACCTCAGGCTCTCCCTGAATGTACACAGATCTTGCAGCACCTGCACCGCTCTCCTGGCACGCTGTCATGGTCCTTCTCATCATGCAGTCCTGCAGATGTTGCTTCCCTCCACTGTGGAAACTCGTTTACAGCCGGCGAAAGCAAGGGGTTCAAGCTGAGTGTGCAGCAACAAAGCCCACACCACCAAGCTTTGATGGCTTTCTGCACCATCATCTGCTCCACCTCTCCCACTTGGCTTTTCATTCTTTCCCAACAACATTTACTGTTCTCCTATATGTTTGTCTCCTTCCTGAGTCTACAGGGTGGGTGACTCGGGGAAGCTGGGTGAATGGGAAACCATTTCTTTCTTTACTATCAGTAGATTTCTGACATTAAAACCCCTTCACATGTCACCTCCTCTATAAAACGCTCCCTGCTGTCTGTGGAGAGCTCGTCTCTCACATCCTTCTTCTTGTTATGATTCATCGGTTTTCTAGTATTCAGACCATGCAGCAATTATTTTTTTAATTTTATTACATTTATTTATTTATTGTGTGTATGAGTGTGCAAGTGTCCATGCCTGTGTGTGCCATGGTGCACAGTGTGGAGATCAGAGAACAACCAGCATTAGCAAGCTCTCTTCTTCCACTGTGTGGGTCCCAGAGACTGAACTCAGATCATCAGACTTGATCACAAGCATCTTTACCAGCTCAGTCGTCTGGTCAGCAATTTACACTCACATCCGACTCACAACTTGATTGGTCTAAGGGATGCCCAAATAGATGATAAAGCATTATTTTAGGTAAAACTATGAGGATGTTTCTAGAAGGGATTAGCATTTGAACTGGTGGAGTCAGTTCATTGTCCTCCATGATGTAAGTGGTCCAAATCAAACAAGCCAGTGGGGTTCTAAAGAGATCAAACAAGCACAGGGAAGGAAGCTATTCTCACTCTGCTTCTGCTCTGGGGCACCCATCTTCTCCTGCCTTAAGAATCTGTGCTCAGACCAGAACTTGTAATCACTCTGTTGGTTCCGACCCTTGGAACTTGAAGTGAATTACATCTCTTCCTTTCCTGGTTCTTCAGCTTGTAGCAAGCACATCATGAGGCTTCCAGGTTTTGTAACCAGTGTGCCGGTTCTGATAATAAATCTTTTATATATACACTGACAACTCCCAACTACACAGTGGCTCAACTTCTATTTTTTGGCTTTGGAATGGAACAAATGTAATACACATCCAGCAAAAACCATACATGAAATTTGGACTTAGATCTTTTCCTAGGGAGCAAAGAGTAAGAAGAGTAGTATAATATTCTCTCTTGGTGCTGGACAGCAGCAGTGACTCCAACTCCCTGCCACATGCAGGACCGTGATGGCAAAAAACCTGACCCTTTATGTTAGACTGTGTTGCTAAGCTACGATGTTTTGGGGGATCAGGTGTGTTAAGTGCATTTGAGATTTAAGATCTTTCTGACTTATAATCTTTTCAGTTTATGATGGGACTTAACCCCATCTCAGGTCAAGAAGCAACTACATATGTATTATTCCCTACAGTAATCATTGTAGAATATCCCTTAGATTAGTACTTGGAGCGTGACTTCTATGATTTGGATGTAAAATGTTCCCAAATAGACTCATGTATTTGAACACTTTGTCCCCAGCTGGTGACCCCATTTGAGAAAGTTGTAGAAGCTTTGAGAAGTGGAACCTAGCCGTCGGAAGTGCGTCACTGGGACTAGGCCTTGAGGTTTTGTATCCCAAGAATATCCTTCCCCCCTTTTCATTCTCTGCCTTCTGACTGCAGAGACTGTAACCAGCCAGTGTCCTCAGGGGTACCCCCATGACTTCCCCTCCGTGCTGGAATATGTCTTCTTGAAATAATTGCCAAAAGTCACCCTCCTCTGCTTACATTACTGCTCCTTGGATATTTTACCATGGTAACAAGAAAATTGATGAACCAGTGACTGGTAAACGTTTGCTGACTTGACCCTGAGTTAGGCAGGCAGAATAGCACAGAAATGTTGAACCCAACAACCAGCAACTTACTAGTTACCTCTAGACGAAACAACGCATACTTGTTACTGACTCTTCCTATTTGATCGGCAAACATTTATTTTTACTTAACAAGCTCTTTAAAGTAAATGCTTATGTAGTATTGTCTTGGGTGGATTCCAGGAAAGAAAAAAACATCACGGGACAATGATAATGACTTTTGTTTCATTACTTCCTACCATCAGCCAAGTCTTCAGTGCCAACACAAACATGAGTATCAGAGCAATTCTGTAACCTTCAAAAGGCTTTGTATGATATCACCAGCAGGAGATGTTTGGGACACACTTACATTAAAGTCACAGCTTCACACACTAACCTTCAGAGCACTTCTACAAATACAGTTCCTCTCCACATGCATTTAAATCAGTATTAATCCTCACTTCATAGATTGGAAATACTAAGACCCAGGAATTTGTTCAAAATGACTAACTAGCAAGGGGTAGATGCAAGTCATCTGACTTCACACCCCAGGCTTCCACCCTGCTGATCTTTGAAGCAGAAGACATTTTAGTTTATTCTAGTGTCTTCTACAGCATTCAGAATCGTGCCAATAGCAGGGACTCAGGGTTTGTTGAATGGGTGAATTTTGATATGCAGGGTCCAACATTCCCTTTTCTTATCCATGTAAATTAAACATTCACTCACCCATCCACTTTTATCCATTCCATTTGTATCAAATGTACAGGAGAATTGCTTTTCATTGTTCTCCAAACTGAACATTGAAGAGTAAGTGGAACAGAGTTATCTTCGAATCTCTTGCACCTTGAGAAGTCCCCGGCACATAGGGTGCTTGACAAATTCATGTGCATGATAAATTATTGGCAGAAATATCGGGCTCTGGATGAGCTCAGATGTTTGACTGAAGTACTGCTGAGCTGTGTTCTAATTTCTATCATGTAATTGTCACATCTAACTTTTTTCCATGTTTTACATATGGGAAAACTGAGGATTTGTGGAATTTTTATTGACAAATCATAATTGTACATTTTACAGGCTACTATGTAATACATTAATACACTTACCCAGTGTATAATTATCAAATTAGGATAATTGGCATATACTTAATTTAAATGTTTATATTTTCTTTCTTTTTTATTTATTTTTTGTTTTTTGAGGCTAGAATATAATTACATCATTTCCTCTTTCCTTTCCTTCTACTAAACCTGCCATGTGCCCAGTTCTCCTTGCTCTCTTTCAAATTCATGGCCTCTTTTTTTTAATTGTTGCTGCACATATGCATATATATTCCTAAATATATAAATATGTATTTGTACAAATATATATTTAAATATATAAACACAACCTGCTCAGTCTGCATGTCACGATTTGTATACACGTTTTCACAGCTGAACATTTGGTTTTGGATAGCCAGTTGGTGTTCTTCCCTGGGGAAGACTATTTATCCCACTCTCAGTATTCCTTAGTCTGTAGTTCTTTGTCTAAGGTTAAAGCCTCAGGGTCTTTCCCCTGTACAAGTTAACATGTCTGTTGGTATCATTCTTGTTCTTCATGTTCTTCTTTTCTTAGACTTCTGATTTTGTGTGTATGAGTGTTTTGCCTGCATGAATGTCTGTGCACTGCATCATGCAGTGCCTGAGGAGGTCAGAAGAGGATGCCAGATATCCAAGAACTGGAGTACAGATGATTGATGGTCACCATGCGGTGCTGGGAATTGAACCTGGGACCTCTGGAAGAGCAGCCAGTCCTCTTTAACTTCTGAACTGTCTCTCTAACTCCATGTTTATCATTTTCTTGTTGTTAGAACATCCAAAATATTCTATCTATCTGAGACAAGCAATGTGGTATTGTTAACTGTAGTCACCCCTGTGCAAGATCACTATAACAGGACCAATGGAGTTCAATGCCTTCAACACAGTGTGCTCGGATACAGCACCCACACGCCAATTTCAGACACGAAGCTGATGTACTTTCAGTAGCAGCTGTGACACGGAGAGGGTTGTTAATACAAGGAATTAGAAACCTTGACAGGAGTCCCAGCCTTGCATAGATAACTGTGTGGCCGCAAAGAAGCCATTTAGTCTGTTAGGACTCAGTGGCCCCGATATGAATTGAGAATGCCACACAAGTACTGGGAGAACCCAGTGAATACGTATATGGTCTCATAAGCCTCCCCAGTTGAAAGCTGCCTGTTCCAATCCCCTCTTCATCACTGTGCTTCACAGTCCTCTCCAGTTCACTTTCATTTCCCATTTAGGTTGGATTTGAAAACAACCTCTCTTGCGTCTTTAAAATAGCTCTAGAGAATTCTTTCCCATCAATGTTAGATCATGTTTTCATCATTTTTCTCACATCTCAAAAACATTCATTTCTATTCCATTGCCTTGGGATTATCATTATTACACAATAGTACTCACTATTCGGGAGGGCTTTCACAAGCTTTCTCAGTGCTCCTTCCGAACTTTATCTCCTGCCACTCATCTCTCTCACCCCTCACTCAGCCTTTGGCCCGGCAGGTGGCCATACTCACTACTTGTAAACTATTGCATGAACACCACTGCTTCTTTGCCTGGGGTTAGGCCATTCTCTTGCTAGCCATACTCTTCATTCTCCAACTGTCCAACTCTAAGTGATCTCTGGAATGATGGCTCATCAACAGCACTCACGTAGCAGCTGGTTTATGATCACAGTCATTTCCCTGTGACCCCACTCCTCGCAAGATGTCTTCCCTTGGTGACAATGGCAGGCATCCCGCAGGAACACGTATTCCACACCATGCTTCCTTCACAGTCGTTCTGTGTGATAAGTTCTATTTTACTAATGAACAACCAGAGCCATAGATAATTTTTCAAGTTGCCAGAGGTAATACAGCAGATACAGAGCAGAAATAAAGTTCAAGTTCACGTCTGTATTAATTACCTTTGCAAACTAGTAGAAGGAACATTTATTTTGGCCCATGGTCTCTGAGAAGTTTAAGTCTGTCACGACAGGAAGGGTGTAGAGAGAATCTCAGTACATGGTTGTGGGAGAGTGTGGTGGAATTGATCACGTGGAGACAGACTAGGAAGCAGAGAGAGAACCAGAGGGCAAGGATTTTAACCTTCAAAAGCCTGTCTGAGTGCTCCACTTCTGCCCACTGGGCCCTACTTCCTGCAGGTTCCAGTGCCTCCCCAAATAGTTCCATTAGTAGGGGAACAAGTATTCAGAATACAAGCTTGTGAGGAATGCTTAAGATTCAAACCATAGTAATATCTTATTGACTCCAAGACCCACTATTTTATTTCCCACACATTTATGCACACACATATACATACATACATACATACATTCTCTCCAACCTGACAAAAAAGTCAAACGATATGACTAAAAGCTGGTCAGTGACAGCCAGTTCCCCTACCCAGCTCAAACTACGCCCAGGCCCTCACACTACAATGTATAACTGCTTATATATGCATCTTATTTTTGTTATTTAACTAATATTCTTCACAAAGACCCCGGCTCTCAACCTCTGAAGACAACATTAGGTGTCCCAGGGCTTAGGTGCCTGACAAATGTCTATAACTGAGGCACCTGCAATAGGGCCAGTGAGATTATAGTGACTTGGGTGGAAGGCAAAGGACTGACTGGGGACAGTTACTCTCTCCTTAGGAAACCTCACCAACTTTCCTTTAGAAAAGATTGCCGAGGTATTAGAAAAGCCTCCTTCATTTCTTCGATTGTTTTAGAAACCAAGACAGTCTTTTTCTATGACTTATTTCTGTATAGTTAATACTAAGGTTACTCTACTAAAGATTCCAAACCTGGCCAGAGAAGCGTAAGGACAGCCAAGGACTATTGAAGAAAAACAAACAAAAACAAAACAAAAGAGTGCCAGTAAAAACATCCACATGCTACCGTTCTGTTCACCTAGAACCAGCTGCTCATCAGCAGGTACACGGAAGACAAAAACAACAGTCACACAACATTCGTAAACATTTTACATGCCTGTAGCTACCACAATAGGAAAACCTAAAGTAAAAGGCTCGCAAAGTCCATGTGTGGCGTGCTGTGGCTGTGCCTTTCACATGGTGTCCGAAAGCACAGTATACAAGATACAGCAAATCTCTTTTCTTTCACCTGTCTGGGGGATTGGTGTGGGGAAATTTCGCAAATGGTAGATACATGTAAATTGAGAGAAACTGATAAATGACTTTGCATGTGGCTTTTGCACTGTTGTAGCCTTAATAATAACCACGTGTGGTGCTTGCTCTGAATAAAGCAGCTATCGCGTGGTTTCTGCTTTGTGATAATACTTCTCAACTGTGTGATGCTTTGTGAACATGATGCCACAGAAATGGTGTGTCTCTTTCAGTGTAAGGACATCTGTCCACTGAACTTTGCTCAGAGTCTAATTCTAAGGTGTAAATACACAGAAGCTCATTTGCTGCTCACACTTACCCTGCAATTTCCCCAATTTCATCTGCAACCAAGCTAACATGTTGACCTCTCTGCCCTAGTTCTTTGCTCATCTCAATTAGTTTAGAAAGTAGTGAGAAGAGGGATTCTGCTGCTCTGGCTACCCTAAAACACCAAATGAGAAGTCTATTGATAATGTCTGTAAAGTCCCTGGTACAGATGCTTGAATGACAGCCATTCTTAACCAACAGTGATTTGGAATGTAACAGACTTCTTTTCCTTATTCCTTTCCAAATACAGTGCTAAAAGAGCCCAGAAGTTCAGACAAGCCAGAGGCTCCAGGATGCCATAGAAACTTTGGGAGCCAGCATTGCCTCCATGAGCTGGAAGTAGCCGACAGGAGCTACAGGAAATACATGTGGAATTGTGATTCATGGGACATTGGCTTTGGGAAGAGAGCACAAGCAGAGAGGTGTTCCATTCAACTTCAGCCAGCTCTCTGCAGCAGAGTGATTCAGGGAGCGTTTACAAGACACTGACCCCAAGACTTTGTTCCTAAATAAACTGGACATCAGCATTTTGGAAAGGTCCCTAGGTGAAGCTAGCCTGCATCTGGGCTGAGAACCACTACCTCAAATAACAGCCAGAGCCATCCGGGGCATTCTGCCCACTTGTGGAACTAGATTCCTCTGTTCAGGTCTCAACTTGGCCACTCACTAGCTCCAGGACATGGGGAACAAGGTGAGCCTCACAGTGCTCAGGAGTCTTGTAGGGACTGAGAGCCTTCCCTTCTTAGGATGGATGTAAGAAGAGATGAGTTATTCTCTTGAAACCACCCAGTGCCCTCCATGTGTGAAGCCTGCCCAAATGTTAGCTGTTTCTGTAGCATTTAGCCCATGGTGTTTGGGGGATCACAACAAAGAAGACTGTTTTCTCGGGCTACAACTAATAAAGCCTTATCCAGAGCTTCAGGGATTGGCTAACCTTTCAATCATCAAAACTTGGGAGTTTAAGAAACTACTGTTCCATTCATTCATTCTTGGATAGAAAGCCTCAAGACCCCGCTGGGCGTTGGCCTTTATTTAATTATTTAGCCCAAATGTTATATTCTGGAATAGCCTTGTGAGTAGGCATTGCCATGATAATGATTAAAACTGTCTCCAGGAGGCTCTCAGATAGGATTGAAAGAAAGACACCCACCCAGCAGGTGCTTCTATGTCATCCATTCTTCTAGCAGAACTTTGAGTTGGGTATCATTGGCTTCCAGGCACCTGAAATCCACCGTAAGTGCGGAAGGCAGAGAGTTTGAAAAAGCTATCTTTTCTGTTCTTCATCCAGATGTTGCCATTTTCTCTAAAAAGTATTTAATATTATTATAAGTAATTGTTATCATATGTGTATTCAGTATACATGCCATGCATACGTGGGAAAGTCAGAGCACAGCTCCTGGGAGTTGAGTCTCTCTGCTACTTTATGGGCCCTGTGGACCAGACTCAGGTGGTCAGGCCTATCACAGGCACCTCTGCCCGCTGAGCCACCTCCCTGATAAGACATTTTTTGATAGAGGTCCAGAGAGTAAATATTTTAGACCCATCATTGAACTGTTTCTGTTGTGATTATTTTCCACAGTCATTGTTACCAGAAAGCAGCCAAAGGCAACACACAAATGAGTGGGGTTGGCTATGTTCTCACACAATTACATTTACCAAATAGATAAAAGGCCTTCTGGATGCAGCTTTCCAACTCCTGACTGTCTGGCATCCTCTTCCTCAGCTCCCATATGACAAGGTCTTCAGTGTTCTGGTACTACTTGCTACAAGATGGCGGACGTGAAGGTAGTGGCTATGTATCCTGCCAGTGGCCATAATGTGCTAGCTTTGTTCTTTTTACCCATGGATGCACTCATTTATTGGGGAAGTTTATTTTTAGTTTTGTTTGAAATTATTTTATGCACTGTTGGGCGAGGGGCTGTCTAGGGCATTTTGTATTGTTTGCAGGGGTTGAATTTCTGTGGGGGATGTTTGATTGCTTATGATCAGCACCTGAGAAGTTCTAAGAGAATAAAAACATCTGAGCTCAGACACTCAGGATTCCACTGCCCAGTCCGATGCTGACCATGATGGTGGTTCCCTCTGCTGAGGTCTGGCAGAGTTTGCATGTACGAGAACACCTCCTTGTCTTCTTTGGTGGGAAGACCATACTTGGAACTACATTCTTCCTTCCATCTATCTCAATTCAACATGCACTTAGAAATCAACCATAGGCAGACATCTGTGAGTCCTGGGGCAACCAGAGAATGTGCTATCCATATGAGGTGAGGACCTTAGTTAGCTAGAACTGCCCAGGGAACCCGCCACTTCTAAGCAGAGTTGTCCTAGACCTTCTAGTTTGCACTTCTGTTTCCATAGCTTCCTTTTCAGTATTTTCCCAGGGTCCTGAGAAGCATCTGCGTTCTAAACATGCCTCTGTTCAATTTGTAAGTGCTGTTAGCCTCTATAGCTCTCTTCCTGTTCTTTTCATTTGAAGATGACAAGTTGTTATTTTTCCCTAATTACACAAGAGGACATCACACAGAGCAGCAAAGAGAGAACTTCTTGAGGCTCTGAACAAAAGTAATTTACCTCTGGGACAGCATTGCCAGAAAGGGGACACTTCATTCTCTGAAATTCCTACTCACTCATACAGAATCCCAGAGGAAACATGAGCGAAAAGGATGCCAAAGTAGTCAGGTTAGCTGAGTCACTCTTTTAGCAAGAAGATTTTACTACCAAGAAAAAAGAAAAATCAATATTCTTTTGTCTAGGTAGGAAAAGTGCTAAAGCTGTGTAGGTCATTAAAGAGCAACGGCTACAAATAAAAAGCAATATCTCCCATCATTAGCCGTAAAGTTGCTGTTGAGTTTTATATCTCTCATTGAGAGATGCTCATAAATTTTCAGATACAGAAAACATGGAAGGTGAGGTTCCTCCCCAGTCCTAAACACAGAAAACGGAGAATGTCCAGATTGGAAATTACAGTAAAATGTCTAATAACATACTTTTCATTATGTTATGAGAAAATGACTCTTTAACTAACAAAAGATAATGACGGTGATGATTGTAATGATGAATCACCATCCAGAAGTGCGTTCTTTGAATGAGGACACCACTGACGTCAGACTATTGGAATCCTGTCTACCACATAACACATGACTGGGTGAATGAGTGTGCCCATGTCTTTCTCCTTCTTTCCTTTCTTCTTTCCTCTTTTGAATGTTGGTTGAGACATTTATAATGAATAGGTTCTAGAAACACGTGAAAGGCAAGGCAGAATCATTCTTCTGCTTGAAATCTTCTTGTGGCTAGTCCTTGCTTTTAAGGTGACTTGAATTCTATCCGCTCCTCCCTGCCCTCTTCCCTAGCTGTGATTCTCCCCACCCTTCTAATCACCCTCACCTGGGTCATCCGATTCTATTTCTCCCGAATACCCCGAAACCGTTTCCCTCAGATCTATGGTGTTTCCTACACTTAACCTCCTTCCAACCCTGCAGCCTGAAAACACACCAACCCACCCTATCCAACCTTAAGGTTGCAGATTAAGTTAGAGAGAAGCCTTCCCTGGCCCCAGCAACATGGCTTGACTGTCTTGTCAGGTTCTTTTGGGACACTCATCATAATTCAGTTACCTGTGCAGTTATTATAATCAATTCTCCTCTGAATACTAAAGACAATAAAGTCAGGGACTGCTTCAAGGCTCATACCCAGAATTCAACACCACCTTTAGTGCAGGGCAGGGAAGGCCCCATGTGAAAGAGAGACTCTGGCATGTGAAAGAGATACTCAAAGTGGCATCTGGGAAACTTCCTCAGATTTCATCATTTTGCCTTCATTAAGTCCTAGAAAGGAGGAGAGTGATGGTTACACACTTACTAATAGTAAAGAAACATTGTTTCTTTATTTTCCAAACAAGATTTTCTGTGCCCATTGACATCAGGTAACTGAATGCAGGGTCTTGAAAAATATGTCAACAGTAAAAGGTTTCTGAACATGCAGCAACCAAAAATTAATTCAAAATCAAAGGCTTAAAGAATCCAAGGTGTTGCTAACAGCTATTACTTGTGCCACTATGGCAAGGTATTATATTTTGAAGAACTGAGTTCTGAGCCTTAACAGCTTGCCAGCTCATTTCTTTTTATGACCCATTGTCTGGGTTACCACCGTTGACTTGTCCACTCATGTATTGACAAACATCTCAATTGTTTCCAGATTCTGACCATTAGGAATATCAGTGTGCAGGTTTTTATATGGGTGCAAGTTCTGACTACATTAAAGTAAATGCCAGGGAGACAGGCTGTAGGGGCGCAGGTGAAGAGGATGCTTACTCTTAGCAGAAGCTGCCAAACTGCCCTCCAGAGGGACATTCCTACCAATAGTGAGGGAGAGCTTCTGGGCTCCCTTCCTTCATGGAGCCATTCTTCAGGTTCTGGTTATTCCAGCAGGTATATGACACTTTCTCATCGCTGCAGAGATTTGTAGGAAGATGTCTACGTGACGTTAGCGCATGCTTACTTGCCATCTGGGTACCTTCTTAGGTAAGCTGTCTGTTCAGCTTTTGACCCTTTCTGAAGACGAGTTGCTCATCTTCTTGGTGATTGTCAAGGTTCTGGGTATGTTTTGTAAGCAGCTTTTTTTTTTTTTTAAACATTTACAGATGTCTTCTATAAATACTTCCTCTCCTGTATCTTGCCAGCTTCCTCATAGCTCTGAGATTCTGAGATCTTGTGAGCTCTTCCTGATGCTGTCCAGGGCTATCTGGGTTTTTACTGTCTCATGTGGTTTTTAGTCCAAAGCAGGGAAAAACCTCAGAGCTTTTTCTTTTCCCCACGTTTTGTGTCTGAGTTCAGCTTTACAAGTTGTTAAGCCATGGGAAGCTTTCTTTGTCTTTTACACCCGGAGGAGCAAACTGGAGGCTGTTATTTTGTGCCAACAACACCTAATGACAAGTTTTCCCCAATTCCTGAGACTATATATCACAAGCAGCTTGCCTGCAACATACAGCACTAAACTGAATTGCAATTTCACTTTTACCTTAGCAATGAAATAAAATTATAGATCCACAAAGTAAAACCTGTTAAAGGGCCACAGAAGGTTTTGTGCATGCTGTCCCCTAAAAAAAAGAAGACAAACCAATCGGTTAGGAAAATACAGTAACTGTTCAGGGTTAGTGCCTGCTGCCTAAGGACTCTGCCGTCAGCTGCGACCAGCTGGGAAGGAGCCATGAGTTCCCAACATGGTTTTGGAAACGCTCACTTCCAAGTACAAACACACACCATGGTTTTAAAAAGCTTTATTAGTGTATATTAATTATATATAATAATAAATCTCATCATGACATTTTCATACATATATATAATTTTATATATTATATATTATTATATGATATGACTATATAAATATATAATATATCATTGTAATTATATATAATTATAATATATGTATAAAAATGTCATGATGAGATTTATTATATATAATTACTATATCATATTATTGTATCATAATACAATAAGATATAATATAATGTGCGTTATATTATAGATAATTATAATGTATAATATACACAATGCATTTTGATCATACTCACCCCCTTGACTATCTTATTCCTCTTCTACCCACACAGACCTCCTTCCTTGTCCCAGCTAGTCCCTTTCTCCCTCAGTGTCTCATGTTGGTGACTCAGAGATTACTTACAAGGGCGTGTGAGGAGCTCCGCCTACACCACTGGACATGTGCCCTCAGCTTCCTCTAACTGCCGCGAGGCCTCAGAGCAGAATGGCGCCTCATGCCCTACTTTGACTCAACAGCCTCTACCTCTGTATTTTAACCTCAGTGTCATTTTATTGTTGTGTACTTTCAAATTTTCACCCACAGATTAGCGTCTTAACTCAGTGGTCCAGTTCTTTCTCATATGCACAATTTCAAGGTAAAATGTCTGGAGATGAGTGTTTTCTGTGATCACTACATTCCAGTCTCCTTTTCTGTGAAACGGGAAAATTCCTAGTTTAAACCTCAAGGGCTTGGGAGGGGAGTGAGATAATGCAGGCAAGGAGTGTTAGTCCTGACAAGAGACGACATTTCTAAAAGAGAAGGCAGATGGTGTCAAGGAAAGACTACTCAGTCCAGCATTTCAGCGAAGCATCAGTGCCTGCTGTGAATTCAATGTCCGCCCTGGAGCTGGAGCTGCAGCAGGAGCTGGGCTGATGATCTGAGGAGGACGTAAATGTCACCATCATGGTCCATGGATGTTGCTCTAGCTGAGCTACCTTTACAAAGGAACTTCTCAGACTAGCAATACAGGAATAGTCTTTGGGTTTGGTAGAACTGAGTACCTAATATTTGAACTAAGTTGGAGAAACTGAACATACAGCTTCAGTGTTCCTGTGACTCTTCTTATTTTTTTTCCTAACTACAATTGTAATGGATGCTCATTGTAGAGACTTTGAAAACAACACAGAAAAATGAACATCATCCAAATTTTCACTACCTAGAGATAAATATGATTTCATTTGTAGATGTGAATATGCAGAGAGAAGGGGAAGAGGGGGCAGAAGGGGGAGAGAGAGAGTTTTTAGTTATTGGACTCACCAACAGACTTGTATTTTCTTTATATGTACGGGAAGATTCTGTTTCGGAGTTGTTGATCTACAGGAGAGATGAGCTGGCTTCTGCTGGAAAGGAACTGTGTGACTCAGTGTTAGCAGATTCAATAAAAAGGAATTTTCCATTGGTTGGGGTAGGGGTTATAGGAGGACAGGACAGGACAATAGTATGCTTTTTGTTACCAAATGCAAATGAGTTCTTCAATGTCCGTGAGGAAGCTCATAGTAGGAGCAGCACTGAGAAATACTGCAGGAGTCCAGCAAAGGTTCACTGCTCCAATGTGCTCTGTGCTCTCTAGACATACATTTCTTTATTATTGCTTATCTCTTAGTTATCTGTCTATTCACTCCACAAACATATAAGACACAATCTCTCTTCAAAAAGGTGACAGTCATGGGAGAAAAATTTCAAGGCAGAATGAAGTAGACATGTTCCAAAGGCTGAACCGTGGTCCCAAGGATTTGGTGGGAGAAGCAGAGGGAAGGAGCAGTGTGGACCATGTGCTAGTGAGAGATTGGAGCTCAGGGACAGTCTTTAAGGTGAGTAGGGTACCAAGAGGCACATGGATGGGGCAACAGATGTGAGAGCAAAGAGGTGCTTTTCAGGTTCTACCACTGAGGTGGCATCTCTGCATCTTCTCCACCCTCCAGATCTCCAGTGTTGGTACATGGGGGATCGTCTGAGGCTCAGTATACGAAAACGATGTGCCAGAGGTCACACGGTGAGGTCAGACTCATCTTTGCATCATCAAAGCTTGTGCCCTAGGGATCACAGATCCCAATTTCTTTGGAGAGCTGAGTGTGCGGAATCTGAGAGGAATCTGAACCACAGCAGGCTTCTGGAATTCCTCACCAAGGAGCTGAAGATTGGCCATTTTCAGCCATTGGCCATTGGCTGAAGATGTGGCAACCTGGACACCATGAGGGATTTTTGGAGAGGAAGACTTAGCAATTCCAAACTTTCAGCCCCGAAGGAGAGCTGAGTTATCTACTTGCCTGTGTGTTTTTTCCCTTTGATTGTTACAACTTTAGTTTTTGCCAGCTACATACTACATGGGAGAGGAGGAAGTGGGGGGAGAATGAATTTTCAGTAGAATATGGAGGCCAAAGGAGGGAGAAAACTGACAGTAGGATCAAAGCTAAAAATAGTACGAAAACTGTACTGCCTGGCAATAGGCAGCGAGGGCTCCGTGAAGCTCCTGGAAGATGCACAGACCCCGAATTGCTCCAGCATGCACTTAGGCCCACAAACTCAAACCCAGAGAGAGTCCCGGGGAACAATTGAACCATCCATTTAGCATAACTTATTTTAAGTCCTGGCTTGGAGCCAGGACGGTACCTCTGAACTCATGGTGTGTACTCACAGAGCAGCGCAAACGTTCTGCATCCGGGATAACAAAGCAACTGTTAATGGAGTAATTAAGAGCCTTGGGGGTGATTTATACCTTTTGTTACTGTTCCACTCGAAGTTACCAAAGACAACAATTATTAGTAGCACAGGTGATCCTTAACCCAAGCAGGAAAGTCTGGGAAATCAGCTGTGGCTCCTGCTTCCCAAGTCTGACGCGTACAAAACCACGGGGATTCACCGTCAAGAGCGCAGGGACTCTGTGCACTCACCCAGTTGGCTCAGCCTGGGACTTGCAGAACTTTTTAGCTTTTTCTGTGAAGATGGAACACTGACAAAGCCTTCGGGGAGGAGATGATGGCCGCCCTCCAGCTGCTTTTTCCTGAGGAACTCTTGATTGTATTGGTTAAATTTGAAAACCCAATTCCATTAGTATTAGAAAGCCATTCCGGAGAGCAGCCTTCTGTAAGTCACCATCGAAGGGCAATTGGCAAAGAGCAACCCAAATTCTAACTGCATCCTAAGGTGTCAAAAGCGGTTGAGGAGAGAAAGGTAGAGCTGGGAGGAAATTCCGCACTGTGTGGAAGAAGGGCTCAGAGCATGCGCAGCAGGGCAGCCCTTTCTGATGCCCTATCCAGGCCTACCCGTGCACGCCTGACCCCTGGGCCTCTTTTAAAACTACTCTCAGCTCTCCCTGGTTGAGACATCAGCTCCTTGCTAACTGCCCACTACAGTGATCCTACTGAGCTCTTCTCCAGCTGGGTGGATACTGTCCAGAATTACCAGTTTTATTTCTGAGAAGTGTAATTTCCGTATCTTATAACCTCATACATTTAATAGCTTTTAGTATGTTCACAAAGTTGTGTGACCATACCTAGCCATCATGACTTCATTCCAGAGTGTTTCCATCACCCCCAAATAGATACCCTATCCCTGCGGATTTGGCTAGTCTCAATATTTAATACAAGTGGAAGCAAATATTATACAGCCTCATTCACTTTCCATGTTATTGCAAGGCAAATTCATTTGTAGCATGCATTAATCCTTTATATAGCTAAATAACATCCCATTGTACGGATGCACCACATTTCATCATTCATTCACGTGTCTTTGTGTAAATATATGATTCTTGCTTTCTTGGGTGTTCACCTAGAATTGCTGAGGCACACATGAACACTATGGGTAAATCTCGAAGAATCATTAGACTTTTTTGTAGCATCTCTCATTATGGTTTTTATTTGCATTTCCCTATTGGTAACTATTGGTACTGAGCATATTTTCACGCTCAGGGTCTCGTACATGTGAGGCGGTCGCTCAACCGCTGAGCTGCAGCCCCTGCCCATGCTTTCGTAGGTTATCTCTCTTCTGTTGGCTGTGTTTAAGAATTTTTATATATTCTGAATACTAGATCTTATCAAGTACATAACGTACAACCTTTTCCTCCCCTTCTGAGTTGTCTGTTTACTTGATAATGTCCTCCAACACGCAAAGATCTTTTGATTTGACAAACTCCAGTGGTTTACTTATTTCTTCTTCAGCTGCTGCTGTCACACTAAGCAGCTGTTGCCCGAATATTGGCATTTGGATCTTATCATGAAAGTTAAACCATTTTTACTCTTCCATTTTGATATTTTCTTTGTTTTGACTAATTTTGAGTATAAAGTAAAAAGAGATCAAATTCATGTTTTTGAATTTGGATATTCATTTTCCCGGGATTATTTATTTAGTTATTTCTCCACTGACTTGTCTTGACACTCTGATCAAATGTTCACAGACCATGAGTGTATGGGGTTACCTCTGGCTTCTCAGCTACACTCTGGATACAAGCGTCTACCCTATGTCAGGACCTCACTTCTGTGTCAGTGCTGTTTCCTCTCTTGTGACTTTTGTGTTATTTACACAGCACTGAGCTTGGAGTGAGGGAGTCTCTACTTGGCCACCAATATCTGAATTGTCTTGATCAGAATTGCCCTTTCCCTCAGTGACAAAAATCTAGGAAATCGAGGACAGCATAAAGGACATAAATTTTAAGTGCACCCCAACCTTACCACTCTTAGCCAGCCACTCCCCCAATAATTTCCTGGGTCAAAGGGTACAGGAAGTTCAAACCTTGGATAAATATTACCAAACTTAGCTTCAGAAAGATTGTGTCACCTCGTGGCGTGCTAACAGGGAATGTGGGAGGAAGTAGTGATTGGGAGATACTCAGAGCCTCCTTTTAGAGTTGACCAGCTTGGCACTGGTTCCCAGGGCACATATTTCAGCGGAGGCAGTGCTCCAGGGATGATGGGCAGACCGCTTCAACACTTCCTAGGCCCCGTATGTTCTCCCTTCTGAAGGTCCTACCCACAGCACACCACACACTTCATGCCTCCAATCATTCACAGTTTTACCCTACAGAATTGTTAGGGATCATTTACTTTTCCTTGTGATCTAAATGCATACACGAATACAGCAATGGCCTCACTACATGGCCTAACTGACATATATCACATTTTGTTAATATTTACTAACTTCAGCCTGCACTGATTTTTACTTTCCAGTGTTGTCTCTCACGTGAGTTTAAGAATGTGCACAGATCGATCTATTACGCACTTTGCCCAGTTCCCAATGGTAATATTTGACCAATCACACAATGTGGATCACAGCAGGATATGATATGGCTTTGACAGCATGCACCATCTCATTTAAGTTACTCGTCTTCCTTGGAGTGTGTGTGTGTGTGTGTGTGTGTGTGTGAGAGTGTGTGTGTGTGAGTGTGTGTGAGTGTGTGTGTGTGTGTGTGAGAGTGTGAGTGTGTGTGTGAGTGTGTGAGTGTGTGTGAGTGTGTGTATGTGTGTGTATAAGTGTGTGTGTGAGAGTGTGTGTGAGTGTGTGTGTGAGTGTGTGTGAGTGTGTGTGTGTGTGTGTGTGTGTGTGTGTGTGTGAGAGAGTGTGTGTGAGTGTGTGTGCGTGTGTGTGTGTGAGTGTGTGTGTGAGTCTGTGTGTGAGTGTGTGTGTGTCTGTGAGTGTGTGTGTGTGCATGTGCATGTGTGAGTGTGTGAGTGTGTGTGAGTGTGTGTGTGTGTGAGTGTGTGTGAGTGTGTTAGTGAGTGTGAGTGTGTGAGTGTGTGTGAGTGTGTGTGAGTGAGTGTGTGAGTGTGTGTGAGTGTGTGAGTGTGTGTGAGTGTGTGTGTGTGTGAGTGTGTGAGTGTGTGAGTGTGTGTGTGAGTGTGTGTGTGAGTGTTAGTGTGTGTGAGTGTGAGTGTGTGTGTGTGTGTGTGTGTGTGTGTGAGTGTGTGAGTGTGTGTGTGTGAGTGTGTGTGAGTGTGTGTGTGTGTGTGTGTGTGTGTGTGTGTTGTGTTGGCCATCCAATTTTATCACCTCTGTGGCTTGGAACGCAGTCAAGACACTGAACAGTTCTGTCACGGATCCCCTCATGTATTCTTTTGCAATGTTCTTTTACTGTCTCAAGGAGAACAATTTTTAGGTCTCAATTTTTTTTGTAGCCATGATTTCTAAGCAGTGATTCAAATGTCTGATGGATAAAAATGCTCTGTTGTCAAGGTAAGCTCATGGGCATTTGCATACAGGGTTGATGTGCTGTCAGTAGACTCTAAGGGCATTCATTTCATAAGCTTATAAACACTGTAGGACAGTCACAGAGGGATCCAGCTCCAGAACTGAACTGTCGGGGTTTTAAAATTCCAGCTCCAGTGTTTCTGCTTTTTTAAAAGATGCTTTCTTTATTCTTATTTTATGTGCATATGTGTTACACCTGAGTATAAGTACACTATGTGCATGCAATGCCCACAGAAGGAGGTGTCGGATCCTCTGAAACTGGAGTCATACAGCTGTGAACCTCCGTGCGGCGCTCAGAACCAAGCTGAAGGTCCTCTATGAGAGCAGTCAGTGTCTCCAGCCTTATCACCGCTGTTTCTTAGTGATGTGGCTTTGTACCGGTTACCTCTGTTGCCTGGACTGTTCTGTTTCCTCACTGTGAGCTCAATGTGTTTAGTGATATTTCTGCTGGATCTGTTTGGGGTAGAAGGGCACAACAGAGTGGCAGGAGCATTTCATAAAAACCAAGAGCAGGGAGAGAAAATCCTCTTCAAAGCCTCAAGGAGAAAGGAGCCTAGACAGGCTCTGACTGCCCTAAGGAGAGTGCCGAGCTCCAAAGGCTACTGCTGAGCGTGAGCAGAGCTGGACTGGCACCGAGCAGAGTGCATTTAGCCCTTGCCTTGATGCTATTAAATCTCTGGGAGCAGGGCACATCACTTGTGTCCTGAGAGAGCAGTTTGAGGTGAGGAAGGGGTCCCTGCTGAGATGTGCATTAGAGCTGCAGCAGGAACCGTTCTGAAGGGATCCCTCAATAAAACTGAAATGGATGGGGCCATCCCCCAGCTCATTTTGAAGCAATGTCAGCACTGGTAGAGTTTTAGGATTGCCACCAGGTTCTGAGTGAAATGCTGAAGTCTACCGCAACCTGATTAACAGCTACTCCGGGGGCTGAAATAAGCCACCTGGCTGAAGGGTGGAGAAAAATCCCTTCCTCCATCAGCCTGGCACTCTATATCATGTGAGGTCTCGAACAAGCTGAAAAATGAATTAACAACTCTGAGTCTGTTGTGAAACTCCTATGGAAGCGATTCTGAAGCCCTTCCAGGGGGAATCAGCATTTTGTAGGCAACGGACATTCAAACGAATGGTTGTAGTTCATCTAATGAGCATTTATTAGAAGACCTGGCTTCAAGACCCATCTCTACCACAGTAGACAGTACCAACAAGACAAGTCCTCCCTGTGTGAGCCTCAGGTTCGTCGCTTAGAAAGAGGAAGGACTGCATTTGATGACCACAAAGACCCTTAAAACCTGAGACAGAAGCACCTGTGCCTCTGTCCCCAGCACTGCACTTGGTGCTAGGCACATCTCAGAGAACATCTCCAGCCAGAGGGTTCCTGTCTTGTTAAAAAAACAATTGGTCTGCCAAGATGGCTCAGTGGGCAAACACACTTGCTGCCAAACCTGAGTTCAGGCTGAGGAATTCACGTGATGGAGAGGGAAAACTGACTCCCGCAGGTCGTCCTCGGGCATGCACATTTGCACCATAGCACATACAGCCCTGATTTGGCTAGACTGACTGGCTAATGAACTTCAGGAATCCCCCTGTCTTTGTGCCCATCCCCTAGCCCTAGGATTGCAGGTATACACCCTCATGTTCAACTATTTGTATGTATTCTGGGGATCTGAACCTGGGCCCTAAGGCTTGCATAGCCTGTGCTGTACTGGCTGAGCCATCTCCCTACCTTTTACATATATTTTATTGCTAATTTCTAGGTATAAAAATAATATGTGGTTTAGCTCTCTTTACTGCAAGTGGCAGGAAACCTGGCTTAAGTTGGCTTAAACAGTAAAGTTAGTTTATTTCCTCATATAATTGACATGTCCAGACATGAGGGCCAATGAGGTCCCCAGGGACAGATTTCTTCCTCTCTTTGCCTCCAAGATGGGTTCTCCCCACTGAGGTAGACTTAGCCTATGACCATGTGTCAGCTACCAGTAGCTCCTAAGGTCAGTGCTCCATGGCTCAAGTGACCACATCTGTCCTTTCTTGTCCCAGAATCCCAAGCAAGAATCCAGACACCCGTTCTGACAAATGACTTTGTTCATCTGGCTCCCACGAAATAACCCCTGCTTCCTCCAGGAATGGCTCCGGCTGATTGGTCAGGCTGTTATAAGCTGCCCAAGAGGTGACAGAGACAAGGGAACCAGGGCCCCTATGGAACTCAGGGTCCCTGAGCCCAGGGAAACTGGGCTCAGCTGGGTCGAAGGCACAGACACTTCAAAGGCAGATAAACACCCTTTGTGCCATGGAAATGGGAGAAAGTCTGGGATTTGGAGAATCAAGAAAACTTTGGTACTAAGAGACATTAAGTCCTGACGCAGTGTTGCATTTCCTCACAGTCTTTGTCTTCAAGAGATAAAATTCTACTAGATGTTTCCAATTTGAATGTCATTTCTCTTAGAAATTTGGAAGGCAGGCTTTTAAAAATCATCTGCATGCAGTAATATGCAAACCCATAATATAATACCACAACGTAGACATGGATACCATCTGCCACCATCTCATTTAAATTCACAAGTGTACTTGTATTCATTCATGTGTGTGTGTGTATGTGTGTTCACACATGCCTGTTATAGGTATGTATAAGTCAAAGGATAATTGATTTTACCATATGGGTCCCTGGGGACCAAACTCAGGTCATCAGACTTGGTAGCAAGGGCCTTTATTCTTGAGTCATCTCACCCTGACCCAGATAATGCAATTTCTTAAGGAAAAAAACAACCTTCAAGGGAATAAGGGAAGCTGGGCTGGCAGAGGGAAAAGATGAAATCCAAGAGGGCCCTTAGCTCACCCACAAAAGCTCTGCAGCTGGAAGGACTTGCAGCTTCTCACCTTAAAGATGAGGCCTGGCCCTTCATCCCCAACATCTACTGGAAGGCAAGACATTGGTCAGGATGGCTGTGGTTGTGGACAATCCTTGTGGAATGCCACTGGAACTCAGACACCAGCACCCCACCACAGCCAGACGTTTAGAGAGAATATCCTTGGGAAGATAGAAATCCACTTCTCGTTACAGTCCTTTTAAAGATGGCAAAGAACACATTTTTCCAAACATCATTTCAAGCATTTTTTCTCCAAAGCTTAAAATGTATTTTCTTGTTTCATATAAAAAGGGTTCTTGTAGCTGGGTGTTGGTGGCGCACGCATTTAATCCCAGCACTCAGGAGGCAGAGGTAAGAGGATCTCTGTGAGTTTGAAGCCAGTCTGGTCAACGGAGTGAGTTCCAGGAAGGCCAGAGTTACAACCCTGTCTTGAAACAACAACAAAAGGCTACTTTATAAAAGGGTCTTGTGGACAAAGGCACAAGTGTGAGTCCTAGCTTGTCATTTGCCAGCTGTGTGTTCTTGAACACATCTCTCACTTCTGGAAATTCATTTTCATCTTCTGGAGCGGGCTTCTTGGGACTCCTGCACTTGGGCAGACGCTTTGCTTTGGAGGCTGCACTGTCTGCTGTGGGATGCTCGGCAGCACCGAGACTGGCATGCTTGGATAACTGAGGTGAGTTGGCTCACCTTGAATGTGGGTACCACCACGGCATGGGTGGGGCTACTCACTGAGCCTCAACATTCACTTCTCTCTGCTTTCTGACTGCGGATGGCCTTAAGCTCCTGCCATCATGATTCCGCACCAAGAAGGACTGTACCCTTAAACAATGAGCCAAAACCAAGCCTGCCTTCCTTACAGGGCTTCTGTCAGCCATTTTGTCACTATGAGAAGAGTAACTCATATAAGACTTGGATTTACCAGATCCTTGGCCCTGCGCGTACCATTCCCACTCCAGGTGTGACAATAAAGATGTCTCCAGACATTGGCGAATGTCTCCTGAGAAACCGTGAGAACCCTGCATGAGAACCACAGGCCTAGTCTAAGCGTGCTTTCTTCATGGAATGTAAGCGCTCAACCATAACCAACAGTCAGGTCTCAATCCCATCCCTTGTCCCCACCGTTGCCCCGCTGTCATTTGGTGAGGGGCAGGGGAGACCCCCGCAGGCTTGCACAGCTCTTACTGAGTACTTGTTCACACCTTGTTTTGTACTGTT
This sequence comes from Cricetomys ansorgei, assembly GCA_026225945.1. NCBI lineage: Eukaryota > Metazoa > Chordata > Mammalia > Rodentia > Nesomyidae > Cricetomys > Cricetomys ansorgei. Next base: position 431,022 of record JAMJFZ010004314.1, on the reverse strand, counting down.
GTGTGGGAATCTATGGATAGCAGAGGGTACTAGAAAGCCTGTGGAGTTGAAGTCAGATCTGGTAGTACCTCTCAGGTCCATTTTTACCTGGTACCCTGGTAAGAAGCCCCCGGACCCATCTGGTGCTCACTGTTGGTTCTCTTTCTTTTCCTTATCTTCCTAATTGTATTGTCCTCTTCAGAAGACTGAAACATACTTTCTGCCTTTGTCTAGTGCCTAGAATGGGAGCTCAGTTAATGTGGTTCCATAAGGCCACTAAGCAACTCGCTTATGGGCCCACAGAAGGTCTATGACCTGCCTTCTTCAGGGAAGAAGTCATTTAGTGTGGAGCCATTCAGCCACATTCCATTCTGACATCAGTTCCTGCAGTCTTCGCCATCCTAGACTTTTCTGGAGGGCAGAAGTCTGAAAGTCAGGTTGATGAGGTTGGCTCCCTATAGCGGCCGGAAGGAGACTCCGTGTCTTAGTGACTGACCGGCATCTTTGGCTCCTTACAGTGGCCAGGAGACTGTGTGCCTTGCTGACTGACTGGCATCTTTGGCATTCCTTGGGTTCTGCTACACTGCTCAGTCTCTACCTTTATCATCACAATGGCAGTCTCCTTGGAAGAGTAACTGTGACCAAATTCTTTTTTGTTTTTCTCTTTTGAAAACCAGGATGCTAGTTCTGATATGACCTTATCTTAACAAATTACATCTGCAATGATGCTATTTCCAAATAAGGTCACATTCTGGGGACTGGAAAATAGGACTCCAGTGTATGGATGGAGAGGGGACCTGGCTCAACCCATAGCACCCTGCTGAGCTTTAGGAAGTATCATATGGTAAACGCTACAAACTCTCAAAGTCGTCTGCTCCTTTACAAATATGCAAGGCCACACTGATTAGTATTGCCATAACTCATAAAACCTGTAACGGTCAGCCTTTTCTATGCCGGGCAGTGTGCTGGATAGCAGAGGCACTCAGATGAATGAAATAGAGTCCCTGACCTAAAGGATGCCTATTCTAAACAGAAATGCAAGCATAAAGAATAGCAGTCCCAAAGGTCTTTACAGCTAGATCAGTTTTCCTAGTTCAGTACACTAACGTGTGCATCTAAGGGCCTCTGGGGTCAGAATAAATGTCTCGGGTGCCACCAAAGAATGAAGAAAGTTCATTGTCCAGAGAAAGGAGTCTTTTTTTCTGTCTTCTCTATATCTTTGGAGAAAAAAAAAATTCAAAGTGTCATGGTCAAACAGGACTCTGATTTCTTGTGCAAAGTTTAAGGTGACCTTTACCCTTCCTAATATATCATTTTGATGAAGCCAAAATTTTCTGAGATTCTCAAGACCAGCAGAAAAATAACTTCCGAAACTGGTCCCAAATTGGCAACTGAAGATAAGTTGGAGGGCAGTTCCTTCCTCAAGTGTTACCGTATATCTTTCTTCATTGCGTGTTGATAGTGAATTAAAATCGAAATAAAAATAAAATATTATCCGTGCCATTAAACCTGACCAAGTCTCACTTCACTAATCTCCAAACCCCTATTCTTTCTAAAAGATGGACCCTCTTAACCCACTCTTGGCAAAGATGTACAACAGAAGAGAGTCCTGAGAGGAGGAACCTTCATCTTTTTGAAAAAAATCCCCTGTCATCTTGCAATATTTATGGAGCACACACACGTGTGAAGCACTGCATCACAGGGCGACCTTTGCTGCCAGGAAGACACTGGTGACAGCAGAGATAGGAAACTGACTAGGGGCTTCACGAGGACAGAGTTTTTTGGGGAGCACTTCAGGCATGGCTCTGGTAATAGATGCCATTCATACCCCAGTAGATCACCCCTGGGGAGCCCCCAGCCTAACTCTGAACTTGCAGTCTAGCATCCCTGGGAACCAGAGCTCTTCACTGGAGAGAGTTCAAAGGTTAGATGGAACTCTGAATTAGGGAGAAGAATGAAGATCCAAGAGTGAAGTTGTTAGGGGGGCAAAAGGCCACTCCTAGGTTGTATAGGGTGTACCAAGGAGAGGGGGGGCAATAATCCCACTCATGGTCTATTTACCAAACAGGCTGATGTAGGCACCTTCTGCCACTGCACTGAGAAAAGGAGTACACTACACTCTTCACAGGCTGGTGGTGCCTACACTAGAAAAGTATATGTCTCAGTTATTGTTGCCATAACAAAATACTCAAGACTGGGTAATCTGTAAGCAACAGCAATGCGTGTTTCACTGTTCTAGAGACCAGGAAGTCCAAGATAAAGGCACTGGGAGATTTGGTGTCTGAGGAGAGCTGCTTTCTGCTCCCAAGATGGCATCTTCTTGTAGCCTTAAGTAACAGAAGGGATGCATGGCATGCAGGCTATCTGAAGCATCTTTTATAGAAGTCATTAGTCCAATTCATGCTAGCAGAGTCCTCATGACCAGATCAGCCACCAATCCTCCCCCAATACCTTCATCACCTTGGTGATTATGGATGAGCCTGTGCGTTTGGGGGTACATGCACATAAGAGTAAGCTGTGACCCAAAGCCTGGCATCCTAACCCCACTCCTAATTCTCTCACACATCTGACACTCACACCACTGCTTTCCCAGCCTATTACCTCTCCAAGCTCAGTTTCCCTTTTGAAAACTGAGATATAAGTCTGCTTCATAGGGTTGATCAGAGAGTCTGTATTTAGAATTGGAGGAGCTGAAACCTCTGCAACACCTTCTCATCTCTTGAGTCTCCAGCATCACTGTGTTGTGCCTTGTGCTTTTCTTAACGGTGGCCTTCTTTTGCCTGCTGCCTGGACCCCGGCTCCACCTTGGACTGGGATGTGACACCACTCATACAGAAGACATTCATGCATTACTTACCTGGCACCCAGGCCATGCAGGTCCAACTGCTCCACAGAAACATCTACCAGGCCAGCTGTTATCATTTAGAAATCAGTAAGTCCCCATCTCTAGTAAATTTAGTACTTTCAAAAAAGCTTATTGGTTCTTAGTTTATGATGTGCCTAGATATGTAGTTAGAACCTACTTTTAATCAGAGTGGGCAAGTTACAAGTTCTAGTTCATGGTTTTAACATCGTAGGACACACTTCATAGACTTGGTGTAAGGATTAAGTAACAGGGTGCATCTGAAGTAGTTTGCAAGTCTTATGACAGTGTGGCAGCTAATTTGGAATTTAGAGCTATTTGGGAGAAATAGTACTGACATTTGAAGAGAGTATTCCTGAAAGGACAAAAGTATTTCTTCCTAAGGATCAATTAATTGGTTAAATGAATAATTAATTGGGTTTGATGGCACATAATCTGTGCCAATCACCATGAATCTGATTCAATGTGTCAAATTTGCTATCTACCCAAACTTCATTTCACCTTCTAGTAGGGGTGGCAATGGATTCTGTCCCTGTTGAGAATGTCTATTCAGAACCTATGTTGTTTCTCCATTTCAGTCACAACTTGGAGTCTCCTTTGCTAAATCCTCTGCCACTCATCCCAGCCCTAAGACCTCCTGTCTCAGTTCTGTCCAGTTCTTCTGGGAAATAAGCATTAATAAATTAATTTAGGGAGTGTGCTAGCTAGTGCTTTGCCAATTTGACACAAGCTAGAATCATATGGAAGAGGAATCTCAACTGAGAAAATTCCCCCAACAGATTGACCTGGGGGAAAATCTATGGGACATTATCTTGGTTAATGATTGATATTGAAGGATCCAGCCCACTGTGGGGCTGGATCTGGGCAGGTGTTCTCAAGTTAAATAAGGCTGAGCAAGCCATGGGGAGCAAGCCAGTAAGCAGCACTTCTCCGGTCTCTGTTTCAGTTCCTGCCTCCAGGTTCCTGCCTTGATCTCTGGCCCTGACTGCCTTTGACAACAGACTGACAAAGAACCTTAAGCTGAAATAAACGCTTTCCTTCCCAAGCTGCTTTTGGTTTTGGTGATTATCACAGTCATACACACCCTAACTAAGATAGGAAGAAAGGATAAGAGTAGCTTAGTGGGCTTCCAAATTGATTCAAATATCAAAATTCAGGATGGAAACCACACACACACACACACACACACACACACACACACACACACACACACACTCACACTCTAATCAAGCTTTCACATATCACAGCATATATTGACTTCAAAAGGAACACATGAGATCACATTTAGGCTGCAAAGAAGAACCACAGTCCTAACATTAGGAGATGATTTTTTACTTTTCTTCACCTAAAACATCAGAGGGAAAAAATATATTTAAGCAAAGTGAAGTAACTAACGAGAGTTTTTAAATTATACTACCGAAGTTAGGAGCTATTGCTAGAAATTTCATCCAATTACCCAAGACATTTAGGGAATGGACATGCATCCTGAATTTTTTATGGAGAGCTAGCTTGGAGAGAGAGGGAAACGAATGAGACAGAATGTGTTTGTAAAGCTGTGTTGCTTGCACGTGGGGGAGGGGGCCTGTCCTCTTTTCTTTTCCCACACCTGCTTCGCCTTCCTGTTTCATCTACTCTCCCATAAGTTGTCACATGGATTCAGACACAGGCTGTCTAATCCGTGGCTACAGGTGAGACATAAGTAGATGTGACCCTCACAGCCACTGTGCCAAGCCCAAGAAATGTGACAGGGTAAATGATGTAGGTTTTTATTTTTCATTCTTTTGAAAAGCAGAAAAGGAGAAACATTTAGGCAAGACTGAGTCTACTTTTGAGAAATGGAAAGTCCAATTTGGTTAGGACACAGAGCCAGGGATGACAGGAGACTGAGAAGACGTTCTCGGGATTGGAGAGCATCTGTCAGCCCAGCTGCCTAGCCAAGCATCTTCCCACGTGAGTCACTGACAAGGTGTGCCTTCATCCTGCCTCAGGGAGCAACACTGGGCAGCCTGGCCATGGTGGGTGTGCCACTGTGAGCAGCAGATGCCCCACTGTTTCTCCAAAGGTCCACCACCTCTGCCCTCTCTTTTGCCTGTTCTTCTCTCTGTCTTCCCTCTTTTCCCTGCTTCCCTCCTCCACTTTACCTGGATCACACCTGGATTTCCCTGTTTGTGACACATTACAACTGCAAAGAAGCTCAGTTCTGTCAGACCTCAGTGGTTGAGGCTTTTCTTCCTTAATATCTGGAGCTCTACCAGTTCCTCATCTCACGCAGGAATATTGTCAGTGTGTTCCTAATTACCTAGAACAGTGCATGACAGACAGTAAGCCTGAGATAGGCTTTTAGAATAAAGGAAGAAAAGAGACCTCTACCCATCTGGAGATGGCTCTGAGCTTTTCCTACCACTTGCAGGCCAGTTCTCCTTCCTAGGGTCTCACCTTGACAGGACTCTGAGGGAAGCACCTCATATCTGCACATCCTCTTAGGCAGTGGCTCGCTTATCATTGTGCCTTACCATATTGGGCTGGTGTCCATGACACAATGCACCTGCTCACACCCTGTGTGCAACACTGCACAGGCACAGAGCTGTCTGGGTTGCAGTTAAGGCTGGGGACCCTTGTGATGATGGGTAATGTGCCCTCTCTCACATTATAGCCACTCAGGTGACAGCCATCATTATAAAAGAAGGTGCCAATTTCTCTCTCTGCTGTTTCACCCAACTGTTCAGCAAAGATATGGCGATACGAACTTGAAAGACCTGTTTCTGTGAGGATACTGACAGAAATGCTTATTAATAAAACAGTTTTTCAGGGTATAATATACATTATTGTGGGCTTGGCAACTTCACTTCTTTGGATTTATTCTAATGGAAATGATTTCAAGTCTGCCGAAAGAATTACCCAATGAGGTATTCATCACCACTGGTGTTTACAAAGCTAAGAAACTGGAAACCCACACATAATAGAATGCCACTGTGGCAGCTCAACAAGGAGACACGGAGGCATTTTCAAAGGTGCAAACATTTACAGACCTCAGCAGAGTGAACGACCATCCTGGCCAGTGCCATACTGGACAGTGGAACCCCAAGCATTTGAACTCAGGTGTTTTTGTTGATTCAGAACTCCTTAGGTGTTCTACTGATAGCATGTGCAGATCATTAGCAATCAAGCATTCCCCCACATAAACCCAACACCTGCAGACAATACAAAATGCCAACAGTGCACAAAATGATATTTTAAACACAACTAAAAATAAACTCCTACAATACCACGGCCAGTGGGGTTTTGACTGAGCACAGGAAAAAGCATATATGGTGACGTTTAGCAAAGGGACTTTAACAAAAACTGTATCAGGTAGCTGCTTGTTACCCACTGACAGAAGAGAAAACCAAGACAGAAAAGCCCAGTGATATAACTAAGGTGCACAGTGTGCAAATAATGGAACTGGAAGGTGAGCCCAAGCTCTCTATTGCAGAGTCCACTTCTTAGACCTGTCTTCACATACACGGCAGGTGACAGGGAGGCCTAGATGAGCCGTTTCCGAGGGAGAGGAGTGGAGATGGGAGGGGCTGCAGTTCAGAGAACTTGACTACATTGCCCGCTGTGTTTATTACTTGTTTCTCTTTCCTGCTTCTAGTTTCAAATGCAGTTTTCTTTAAAATTATGTTTCACTGGCCCCTTTGTGCTTCTAGAGTTTAGTTCATCTCCCCCATATGTGCTAGCATTATTGTGAAATATACTAATAATTATATTATATAGGTCTTTGTCTTGACCTTAGTCTGCTTGTCATTTTTTGTTTTGTTTATGGTTTTTTGTTTTTATGCATGGCCTAGTTAGTCTATTTCTAGCACTGTTTATGCTTATGACTTATCAACCATTAACTATACTTGAACCTCCTAAAGCAACAAGATTAAATTTAAAAGAATTCATTCAACTTGGATGGACAGAGACTGGTACCCAATATGTACTTCATAAAACTTTGTCAGCTTGGGATGCAGTGTAGCTCAGTGGTAGAGCCTTGCCTGGCATATGCAAGCCCTGGGTTCCATCGTCAGCAAGGAGAAAGATTCATCAGTTTGAACATAGAAAAATGATGAAGTTTGTAATTACTGACCTGGCAAGATGTGGATTTTATTGTTGTTGCATGGGTCAGTATCTATAAAGGGTCCCTTTATACTAACAACTTGCAAACTTCATCTGCATAGAAAAACACGTAATGGTGGACATCTGCAATTCTAGAGTTTAAAGCATGTGTGAGCTCTGTAGTAAGACCCTTTCTCAATCAACCAATAAATACACAGTTCTGGAAAAGCATATAACCAAGGTGAGAAGTGGGTTTCTAATGGCGCTGGGGACTTATACTTGACTGTACTTTTCTTTATCTGTAGTTTACCACTTGATTTTCCTCAGTAAACAGCATGTGCCCCTGTATTGATTATTTTAAGTTATAAAAGAGTCATCTGAATGACTGGCTCCTCTCTGACACTAAAAATAAGAATTTACATGAAGGGAGCATGAACAGACTGTATTAGCACTGAGAGGTTCTGAGAGTCTGTGCCAGCCTGAGCTGTGACAGTCAGGTGCAATTCCAATTCCCAGTGCGCTGAGGCTGTGGCAGGGAATCATTGCCCTTGAAATGGGTTTGCATAATATAAAAAATCGGGATCACCTCTCTCTGTCGAGAGTGTTAACATTTGAGGGAGTTCCCATGCCTGCTCTGAGGGAGAGTCCTGTGACATCGTGTCTGTGTGGTATGAACTCAATCACTTGTAGAAAATGTGTCATGTAATAGGGATATTACACGGGGTGGTATTATGGAAAATCCTAATTGGTATCAAAGTAATTCTTACTAGAGTGGACTATAAAACCTTGAGTGCCATTCAAACTAATCACCCCTGTGGCATTCTGAGCAAATGCAGGTTAATGGCGATGATCTTAATTTTTTTATTAATTAAATTAAGTGCATGATCTGACAGTATAAGCCCATTGTTGGCGTTCATCATGCTGATAATGAATGGCTTGAACACTCAGCACATTTGGTATCACAGAGCCTTGAGCTCCTCTCTTCACCATTAATGACCTCGGACAGATCTCCAAGTGGCCTATCCAGGCTCAGAGACAACAAGCAAAGAGGAACAAGGGACTGGGTGAGCCAGTGGCTGGGTGGCTCTGCTGGCTGGGAGATGCCTTCACCCTCAGCTGTGGTCTGTTGTCTCTGCCTCTACATCTTGGGTGCCTCCTTAGCTAATGATTTCTCTTAAGAGTTAGATGCAAAAAGGAGAAAGAATTCAAACAGTGAATGTGAGGAATGCAGACATAAAAATATGCCTGACATAAATAGATCTTCTTTAAAATTGCCAGATGTGAAAGTATGTATTTAAAAATAAGTAAACATTGAATTGCTCAAGATTCTGGCTCCCTGAGACTAGGGTAGGAGTGGGGGTCTTATTGTTTCTCATAAACCTCACCCCAGACTTGTAGCTCATTTCTGTTGCTGTGACAGAACACCCGACAAAAAGCCATTTAGGGGAGAGAGGGTTGATTTGGCATACAGTTCCAGGGGAGAGAGGGTTAATTTGGCATACAGTTCTAGGCTATAGCCACCACTTTGGGGAGGCAAGGCAGGAATGTGCACGTCTACAACCAAGAGCAGAAAAAATGAACATGAGTATGCAGATTGCCTCTCTCTGTCCTTACCATGATTCCTCTACTCTTACACAGTTCAGGACCTAGGGAATGGTGCTGCCCACAGTGGACTGGGTACCCTCACATCAAATTAACAACCAAAATCATCCTCCACAGTCTCATCCACAGGCCAACCTGATCTAGATAATTCCACACTGCATCCCTCCTCTCAGGTGATCCTAGGTTTTGTTAAGTTGACAGTTAAAGCAACATAACTCCCAATAGTCAACAGCCACTCTAAGCCTTTATTTTATTAAAGACATAAAGATGACATGCTTAGACTTGGTTTTCTCTGAGTATGTCCAATGGGAGATTAGCCCTGTCAAGTATATTCTAAATTAGAATCTTTGGGTAAACAAGTTTGAGGAATTTGGCTGTTTTTACATTTTACAGGAGAATTTGCAGTGTGTGTTAGTATTGTAAAGTTAGTAAATCCACTAGAAACCAAATACTTCAAAATCATCTAACCTTCAGCTTTCGAACTGTGAATGGCAATATGGGATCCTGTAACTGAATGTGGGAGTTGTGAAAAGTTTGGCAACAGAAAGAGGTTTCACGATGTGCAACGACCAGAAGTTGATTCACTCTCAAACATGTAGTGAATCTGAGGTGTTTCTGGCTGTGCCCACCTGTGTTGCATTACATGGCTTCACCGTAGCCTCAGTTTTGAGCACTCGATGTGCCCACGGTGCACGCTGCCACACAAGGTCAACAAATGTTGCCTGAACAGATGGGGGCTACTGTGTTACAAATTCCAGAATCTTTACAAAGTTTTCTGCTTACAGAGACATAATGGTTCTATTACACAAAACAAAGATTTAATGCTTCCTATCCCCATTTTTCAGGACGTGACCATCAACACAGCATACATATGATTGAGTTGTGTTAGAGTATTTGATCTTTAAAATTACTATTTGAGTTGATAATCTAAATTTCATTTTAAAAAGTTCTAAATGAATTTTGGCTTGGGACAGAGTAGAATTTGCAATCACTTCTGAAATGTCCCTAATCATAGTCCTGCAATTGTGTGTTATGCATTTATGCAAAGTGGCACTTCAGTCACTTCTGAAAGGTATTAAAGATGTTCTATCCTAGTGTCATATATACTCAGCCGAGATTCTATTCTTTATGTAAAAATAAACATGCAATCCATTTATGTGGCTCTGCTTTTATCTGTAACAATTGGTAAAAATAATAGTGTACCAAAGACCTGTTTTAAAATGAACTTCCTATGATTTATTATCAATAATGTTTGATTTGTATGCCTATTTTATACATGTGGGGTCAGATAAAGATTTATCGGGTAAAAAGGGATCTAAGTGGAAAAAAAATGTAAAGATCCCTGGTCAACTCCCGTGTTGTCTAAATTATCTAACTAGAATTGTTTAATCAGATAAATTACTAACCTCTCACAGGGCAACAGACTGAATGCCATAGATACCTCAAGTTAGCCTTATATCTGGGGCAGATTAAAAAGATTAATATGGAAACAATGTCCTGATTCTTCATAAGTCTTGAAATAATGAAGATGGAAACCTCTTCTCTAATGAAAAGTAAGAACTACGGAATTTTAGGAATTTTAGCCTTGGAAGGGACCTGGGAACATCATGCATCTTAACCATCAGCACACTGCAGGGATTCCTTCTGTGGCGCCCATGATGTATATGCTGCCATCTCTGCTTGAGCATCTTCAATAGCTGTTCAGGATCTCCTAGCATAGTTGATTGACTGAGTTAGTTAGTTAGTTAGTTAGTTAGTTAGTTAGTTAGTTAGTTAGTTAGCTCAGATACACTTCTGCTGAGGTTCTAGATCTCATCCTAGCATTGCAGAACAATCCACTCCCATAAATCTATATACAAGTTCTTATGGACTCGGTCAATATATCTGGAATTCTCTCTACATTTCAAAGTATAATAAAAAACAAATAAGGTAAGGGCTGTTAAACGCCCCCAATTCCACTCACACCAGCACCCCAGTGCCCTCTTGTGTTCTAGTCAAATATCTACACAGGCCATGCTCCTAATCTGGGGAGGGAAGGCACCTTCCTGTGTGCATGTGGCCTAAATGTTGCTTTTCAGAAGGACTGTCCTAACCACACCTGCCCTCCAACTATAACAATATTCCACCTGTTTCAGTATTCTGGGCTTTTCTTCTTCAGAGCAATTTGTAAGTATATATCATTCCTTTATTAGTTCAACAAATGCATAGTCTTCTATGTTATAAATGTTATGCACACCCATGAAGAGCATTAGCAAAGACTGCTCAATGAATCATGGTCAGGCCCTGTTCTGTTTTAGGAATGGGAAATTTTGTACCCTCCACCCTACCCTCCTGAGGTGGGTTTTACAGGTAGAATTAAGGAGACACACGACTCCAGAGTCCCTTTTCATACCCTGGAGTTGTGAAGGGCACACAAAGCACAGGTGTGTGTGTGTGTGTGTGTGTGTGTCTGTGTGTGTGTGCATGTGTATGTGTGTGTGTGTGTGTGTGAGCCCTGCTCAGAAGCTTCTTGTATTAACATTTATGAATGGTCCTGCCACTAGAGGAAGATCATCTGCTGTTCTTCCCACCCTGGTGATGACAGTGCTAGAGGGATTAATAGTCAGCTGCAAGGCCAATTATCCCCACTCATCACACGTGTCCTGGGGCTAAAGCCTGCTTCCTTTGGGGCTTCAAGAAGAGCTCCTGACTGTATATCATGTTACCAATTAATCAGATGGTTAATTAGTTAACCAGTCCTCTCTGTCCTCCTTTGCCCTCTCTATGGTTCCTAGTCAAGTATGTGCTATGCTGATCTGAGAGACTTGGGCAGGACCACCAGGAATGCACATCTGACAAGGTCTTTCTAATGAGGAAGCTGCTCTTTTGTACTTGTGGAGATTAAGGCTGGATGAGCCTTCATTGAAAATATTAGGCTAGGATGGCAATTCCTTCAAGGAGCTCCTAGCCTCATTCTCAGCTGAGACACAGGAGGTTCCCCAGGAGGGAGGGCAAGGGGGAAGGAGCTTTGAGTTAGGTGTCCAGGTCATTGGAGCTCTCTAGACAGAGGGTGGGTTTGGGAGATGCAGCATAGACAGAAGGGCTGGATAGAGAATTGGTGTTCTCCTTCCTCCATATTATAATAGCTCATAAGATACCCCAAAGACATTTTGCTTGTGACTCTTCTTGCTGCTTTGACTCCACAGCATTCAGCTCTTGCCTCAACTCAACCCTAATGAAAGCAGTTCCTTGATGAGATGAAAGGCAAAACCAATGTAAGACTGACACCCATTAGGTGGTTGGGCTATATTACAGACCTCACAGCACAGACACTAAATCCCAGTCCCAACTGCTCCCTAGAGCCACCTGTGCCATTTTGGAAACACTCATGCCCAGTCTGACAAAGCTAAGTGTGGGTGCCCTTCGTACTCAGCAAGTCTAATTCTAGGTCAATACCCAATATAAAGGTAAAAATCCCCTGAAAAGCAGAAAGGAAACACAACAGCTTCACACAAAGCTGCCCAAATGCTCCCACTCCAAGCCGTCTTTGTTTGGGGCCAAAAGGTAAATGTTTTCTTAAAAGATAGTAACCTTCTCTAAATGCTGTATCTAAGCTTGAAGCCTTTTGTAACTGTTACTTTTCACTGGTAACTGGACTCTGTTTACAGCTGTTGGCTGTTACTAAGAAAGATTCCTAACTTGTAACTTTTAAACTTCCTTTAGCTCCACTTTATCAGAGTCTTATTTCGGCCTGTCTTCCCTATAACCAGCTTTTGGAGCCCAGTCACTCCCCTAACACTAACTCTGTGTTCACTGTTCCACTAACACTAACCAACCAACCGACTCTGATGCTCACTGTTCTCCTGACACCAACCAACTGATACACTTGTAGAGGAACACCTGGAATTTTTTATGTTAAGAAAAGCTTTTTGGTTTAACTGACTAGTCAGTCACTAGAAGTTCCTGTTCCCACCCCAGCTGTGGTATAGTTGTTTACAAGTTGGAATTGGAATGCTTGATGCAGGTGGCTATAATTTGGTTGGGTGCAGTTGTTCTGGCACCTGTAGCTTGTCTTTGGGATCGCATACCACATGGGTTTATGGGAATTTTTGTCTTAGGGCATAAAAGGTTTGAAGCCCTGAGAGTCAGCTGTGGGTGTTGGTGTTTGGTTGGTTAGGTTGCTGTCATTAGTTAGTGAGATAATTCCTAAATGAACAAAGATTGGAGAGATTCAAGCTTAGGACAGCCTAAAAAGAGGCTATGAAGATTTCTGCCTTTCTCTCTTTCTGTATTAAGGCCGCTTGTAAAAAATGGTGAAGATTTCTATCTTTCCTTTCTCCTTCCTTAAATTGAGGGTAAAAGATTGTAGCATACTGCCATACACACTGTCTTAAATAGCTCCCCACAAACTGTTCCCAGAAGTCCAAGCAGCACGTAACCATAAGGAAGGCTGCACAATACAAAAAGCTTGGCAAAGCATCCCTCTACAAGCCCCTCTTTCCTTTTTCAAGTTTTATAAATATTATCAATGCTCATGCCCATGTACATACACATACATAGAATACAGGATTCCCAAATGAAGGAGACTGGTATTTGGCTTACCTTGCTTGATTATCCCATTCCATTCCATTCCATACCATTCTCTGCAAATATCATAATTCTATTTTTTTTGCAGATGAATGAAATACCACATTTTCATTATCAATTTATCTACTAACAGATGTTTGGACTGATTCCATTTCTTTGCTACTATGACTAGAACAGCAATAAACATGAATATGCAAATATCTCTGTGTTGGGAAGATGAGTCCTTAAAAGTGGTATGGCTGGGTCACATGGTAATTTATTTTTAGATTTTTAGAAGCTCCCACACTGAATATCACAGTGGATACACCAGCTTACATTCCCACTAGCTGTGAATAAGGATTTCTCTTTCTCCATATCCTCACCAGCACATGCTGTCATTTGTTTTCTTGACAATAGCCATTCTAACTAGAGTAACATGAAATGTCAAAGTAGTTTTCATTTGCATTTCCTTCATGTATAAAGATGTTGGACAGTTTTAAAAGTATTTACTGGTCCCCTATGTTTTTTCTTTTGTGAATTGTCTGTTCTTCCTTAATCCATTTACTAATGGCAATTTGGGCTTTTTAGTGTTTAATTTTTAAAGTTTATGCATATAATGAATTAGGAATATATGAATGAATGAATATATGAATGAATGCATATATACACACACATTCATTCTAGGTATTATGTCCATCTGAAGTGTAGCAAATAAAGACTTTCTCCAATTCTGTAGATTGTGTTCTCTGGTAATAGTCTCCTCTGATGCTTCTTAGAACTTTTAAATTCCATGTACTCCTTCTGCCAATTCTTGTAGCGATTTCCTACACCATCAGGGTTCTATTCAGAAAATTCTTGCCCATAACTATATTGTAAAGTGTTTTCCTCTGGCAGTTTCAATGTTATTTTTAAATTAGGTCTTTGATCCACATTGAATTAATTATTTGTGCAAGGTTAGAGATATGCATCTAATTTCATTTTTTTGAAAGTGGATAACCAGTTTTTTTTTTCAGCATCATGTGTTAAATAGACTGCCTTTTTCCCCCCAAAGTGTGTGTTTTTAACACCTTTGTTAAAAACTAGGTGGCCATACTTATGTGGGTTTACATTTTGGTCCTCAATAATGTTCCATTTGTCTAAATGTCTATTTTTGTGCCAGTATCACCTTGTCTCTGTCAGTATGACTCAGTAGTATAGTTTGAGGTAAGTATTGTGACATTTCTAGCAATGTATCTTTCTGCTTAGAACTTCTTTGACTATCTGTCGTCTTTTGCATTTCTATATTAATTTCAGAATTCTTTCCCTGTTCTTAAAGAATGTTGTTGGGATGCTGATTCCTGAAGCTGGAATGAGAGTGAGCAGCGTGTGGTCCCTGAGTGTCATTTACATGCAAGTGCTCTTTGTGCATTAGCTGCTCATATTCACAAAAACCTCACAAGCGGGGTATCATCACAATGCACAATGCGGAAAACAAGGCTGTACAGCTAACAAATAGAAAAATCAGGGCAGACCTGATGCTGATGCATAGGCATTTTTGGCACTACACTGCCCATCCTATGCTGACTCAATGTTCTCATGGTCTATGTCTGAAGAGGGGATTCCACCAGGGAGCTCTTCCCCTCCTGAGGACCAAGTGCACGTGCCAACTCGGAATGACAAACCTAGACCCTGTAAATGAGGTGACATTACCCAATCAGGGCCACATTTCTCAAACAGGAATGACATAGATTTCAAAGTAACAAATCTGGAAATGCATTTCCTTGTTGGGTCTTGTTGAGAAATATTTATAGAAAGTGGGAATGAATATGAAAACTGGAATTTTGATTTATAACATCTTATCGAAGTGATGCTCTCACTGATACCTCTTACTTGAATTTTACCTTCTAAATTGCTAAATTTTTGCTAAACTTTCCAAGTAGTTTTCTGTCTGGAGGTGGGGATGGGGAACAGGGTCAGGGAGGAAACAACCCCTAATGACAGTAACATTGTCAGTGTCTGGAAAAGCACTGACATAGGAGATAGGAGTCTATTTGAGATAGGAGTCTTACTATGGAGTTCAGAATGACCTCTAACTCACAATCCTCCTACCTCAGCATCCTCAGTGCTGGGATCACAGGCATGCACCACCACATCTGGTTTCCATGTATTTTTCATGTCAGTCTGAGAGCATCATAGTTACTGACAATATAAGATGTTGTGTCCCCTGATACTGATAATATTCTGGTAACTAGCCAGGCACAGATTGTATTTTTTGTAGGTTCATTTAAAATGGAAGTCTTCACTAAAACAATATTTCAGTAAAAATTCTGGTACGATTACTAGGCAAATTGTGTGCTTAAAAATTTCATTATATTGTTTACAAAATAATTGAGTTGGCCTATGCATTGAGAATGTCTTCCCACACTGATGTCGAGTGCCACCACAGCTCTGTTGGCTTTAGAGGACAGCGGCACCTCACCAGATGTAGTTCCAGGTTTTGAAAAGTATTAAGGTGATGGATTTTATTTCTTTTATTAGAAACTGAAGTTTTCCTTGCTTTTTTATATATTGCTTAAAAATAAACCTTCCTTTATAGGCCTCCTGCTGCCCCAAAGGCTCCTTGTTCCGCCCAGAGGTTTCTTGCTGATCAAATTTTCCTCACTCTTTTCTTTAAGCAAACACTGGAGGCTTTCAGCTACTGCCCAAGATATCACTTTAAAAACCCCCTTAAGGCAGCTTGAAAGGCCTCCAAAAAAGCATGACATTCAATCAAAGTTCAGTAAGGAAGTTTTAATGAATAAACTTAGTGAATTAGAAAGCAGTGCAGCAGAGTGATTAAGTCTCATTTGCGCGTTAGTGTTGGAATTAATTAAAATGCTTAAGCCATGGGAGGCAGGCTACCTCGCCAGGATCTGCCTCTGTCCTCAGAATAGGTCTGGAGCCAGTAGTGACTCATCTTACAGAGGAGAGAAAGATAAAAGAACAGTGGGGACTGTGCTTTCAGTGGTACTTAGCAGCAGGGAGACCTAGGGACTGGAAAGCAATGTCACTGCGGTATGACATCATGATCCAGCACGCTCCCTCTCTCCTCTGGACTGGATACTGAGTGTTCATTCCCTGACAGGCCACTTGTTGTAGCCTCCTTTCTCGATTCACAGTTTCCCTGACTTTTTAAACCTGCTTGCCTACCTTAACATCCATTGGTGACACAAAAACGTAGGCTTGGTGCCCTGATGGATTTCCCTAAGATCAACTCTGTGGAAGGTATGAAACTATAACTGCCTTAAACAGGCTCTCAGACACACAACAATGGATTTATTGTTAAATTCCCTTGACAATGTGTAGCACAGAAACCATCTTTTCAAGAAAGTCCAAATGTTTCATTCCCATTACATTTTTAAATACCTCGTAAGCTCGGTTTCTTTCCAGAACGGTGGGTCTGTGGATCTTCTTATAGAAACCCATTATCATGTAGCTGTTTAACAAATCCAAGCCTGCTTAAAATGATAACTGACAGCTCATTTCATAAAGAGAAAAGCCCTCTTTGACAGGGAAGCAGTCTCATCTGGTTCTCCTTGGATAACTGACAGACTCACATCAGGCCTAGTACCACAGCTGTTTCCAAAAAGGCCAGGCCACACAAGGCCCTCTCTATTTCAGGGCCCAAAGGAAAGGCTTTGCAGAAATTAGTGACCTCCGGCAACTCTGAGTTATTTCTACTGGGAGAAAATTATCATGATTTGCTACGGGTCTATGTTCATAACTTTAAAAACTGTCCATCTTCCTTCTTTTTTACTCTATAGATTTCTTGTCAGCTTCAATGTCAGAGGTCACTGCCAGAGTGTCCCTTTGGTACCCATTAACTATAACCAGCAAACTTGTTCACTATTGATCCACTATGTCTAAGTATCTATTATGGTGGATATAAAAGGTGGCTTCACATCTTTCTAAACAGATAATTCATAAAGGCCAAAGGGTCATGGCTTGTGATATATTATTCTTTCACTGTATCTGTAAGTGAATGGAAGGAGAGGGAAGACAAGAAGCAGGTGCCAGGGGTCGTGAGTTGTGTGAGAAAAGTTGTGTGTCAATTGGACACATTATCATCCATATAAATAATAAAAGGCATTAATAATATTTGCTCATGACCTCATTATCGATTCCAGCAACTCAGAAGCTGAGGTTCCTTGAGTGGATGAAGACAGAGTTGATTTTTTACCACCAAAGTTCAGCTGCAGTTGAACTTGAAAATGGAAGTCCACTAAAGACAGTAAAATATATTCTGGTGGCTTTATATTGGTCCCGAGATTGATTTGCTTTGTAGGTAATGCATCATCTGGAGCAAGCCTCTAGTAGGACCTGTGTGAAAGAGCTACTAGGCCCTGGTGTGCTCAGCAGTCCTCATTCTCTTTAGCACTGTTTGCTTCATCTACTGGTTTACATTGAATATTCAGCAGTACACTCAGAGGGCACTGCTAATGTCCCTGCTGAAACACAGCATCTTCTCGGATCTGTGAGGACGTAAGTCTGTGAGCCTGGCTCAAAGGGTGGCTGGCACCGGACTCCTTTAACTCTGTTTATGGTCTTCCACCCCCGAAGAACTGGTGATGGTGTGCTTTCTCAACACTACAGTTGAGAGAAAGTAAATTGAGATGAATCATGGTGAGAGCAGATAGTTAAAACGTCATGCTTCATAAGTTTGAATGCACCCTTCCAGTTCTGCATAGTAAAATGAAACAGAATACGAGAACAAGGGAAACAGAGAAAGCAGGTAACCAACATGGCGTCCTGGAATGGAGATGCTTTGTGGGGAATCAAATAGCCCTGTGTAATGCCATCCAGGAATCTATGCCTGTGCTCATGGGTCAACACACACACACACACACACACACACACACACACACACACACGCCACACACACACACAATAAACAAATAAATGTAATAAAAAATTTTAAATGACCTTTCTGATAATATAACAGTTACAATCTCCCTCTTCCCTTTTCAAACACAGTGGGCATGTAGATACACAATCTTGTAAGTGCCTTCAGGAGGATGTGGAGGTCAGAGGACAGCCTTGGTGTCAGTCCTTGTCTCCTACCTTGTTTGAACCTCTTTGCTGCTTAGAACTGCACATGCCAGCGAGCTGCCTACAAGTTTCCGTCAATGCTCCTGTCTCTGCTTCCCATATAGGAGCATCAGGATTATACACATGGGCTACCATGTGGCTTTGAGGGATTTGAACTCAGGTCCTCACATGTGCATGGCAAATGCCTTACCTACCGACTGAACTATCCCCCCAGCCCTACAATCCCTCTCTTGAGAAAAACATGAGAACACAGGCAACTTAGTATATTTCTTACAGGTTATGTGAGGGCACCACAGCTTAGGAATCCCTATTCTACATTAAGGTTTTAAAAAATGGCAGAACGCTAATAGAATTTGAGCTTTCTGTTTTGGTCTTAATCAAGAGAAAATGAAATAGAGATGAGCAGACATCTATACCTTCAGTCTCCAAATAATACTGTCCTCAGCAATAATAATACCCAGTGCCATGTTAGTGCTCTCTCTGGACATCTCCGTTCTTTATAATAATTTTTATTTTTATTTAATGTTTGAAGATGTTGTAAAAAGTGACTACTGTTTCAAAATGTGACCTCTGTGAGGTTTAAAAGCTACTGAATCAGATGAGATATGAAAGTGTTCAGTATAATCTATGACTTAAAGCTATGTTTTTAAAACCTTAATAGCGGTGTCCTGCTCTTAGATCAGTGTTCCTGAAGACTGACAGAGAGAAACACGTCTTTTTAAAAGATTTAATTTATACACCAAACAGCTCAATTGCCAATCATGCCCTTTGCAACCCAAACCTTTCATTTGGTTTTTACAAACTTCAGCCTCCTCCAACAATATTCTAACAACTTTTACTCACTCTGATTTTTCCAGTGCTTTTCCAGGCCCCGTGTTACACAGCAGAGAAACTCAAGTAAATGAACCATACCCTTTGTCCTCTGGAGGCTTACAGAGGGAGAGAGGGTCGTATTTGCCCTACTGGCTGCTGTACTGGTGTAAACAGCGATCATTCCTTTGTTCCTCCATCTTGACTCCATTTCATTCAGTTACCCACCCCTTCACTACCTAATTGTATGACTGATGAGAAGCTGATCTGCCCTGGGCTAAATCAACGTGGCAATCCCATACCCTTTCTCGCTTGTGATTGGCTCAGTTATCCTGGCATCAGCTAGTTGTTTAATTAATAATGCTATTTGGCCCAGAGATGACTTCAAATGGCTCCATCACACCTGAGGGAAGGACAACTAGAAGGGCAGTTCTTTGTCCCCTCTGTGTGTTAGCAACCGCTGTTAGCACCTCTCTTGCCATCCCTCGGAAAACTAGCAAGGGACAGAGCAAGACATCAGCAATGGGACAGGTGAGAAAGTCCCAAGGACCTAAATATCCTGCTATGCTATCTGAAGCCCACTCTGCCTCCAAAAAGCTCTGTGAAACAGATAAACTACTTCCCCTTCTTATGGTCCCACTTGAGTGGTGATGTCTGTCCATTACAGCCCCTAATTCCAGCCCTCTGACTGCATCCCTACCCTTACTGAGTGAGTGATGTCTCCAGGCATGCTATGGACATCTTTAAAGGAGCACTGAATGCCATCATCCCAATGGGGAAAATGTTGAGAGAGCTACCTGGTCAGAGTGGAGGGAGCTTTGTAGAGGGATGGGAGAGACCAAAGAGAAGGGGGAGGTCTAGATCTGAAGGGCTTTGCAACCTATGTGAATCTAGGTTTGCTATGGAAGAGAATTGGGAGCCACTGAAGGACTTTAAGGGCTGAGGAGTGGCAAGGTTGGTTGAGGTGATTGAGAGGACATTTCTGCAGACAGGGAGTTCTGGAGTGTCAGGCACCTCGCAGAGAAGACAGGGTCAGAGTGCAGCCACCACTGATCAAAATCTCTAAGAAGGTCCATGTAGTAAGCCAAGGCAGAGGGTTACCAATGAGTCCCTTCCTTTCTATGTTGCCTTAGCCTGTCTATTCAACTTCATGAGGATTCCATATTCTTGTCTATTACATGAGGATCCAATGACCACCATAAAGTCTTTGTTGAGTAGAAAGTTACAAGTGGATTTGGTGAGGTCCGAAGGTAGTCAAGCCTAGATTAATGGCTTGCTAGATAAGCAGAGGCAGTGTAGTATGAACGGAAAGTTTTCTCTATTTATACTAATCACTTAGTTATTGGCTTGAATGGCTCGTTCAGTACTTGGAGAAGTGTTACTCTAGATGAACAATTTAGCTCACCACCTTCTAAGGGAAGTTTAATTCCAATAGAAGTGTAAACACCAAGGTAGATCTGCCCCAGAGATTGCAGAAGCCTTTGCTCAGTCTTTAACTAAAACAATGTGCCTTGGTGCGCTGTGGATATAACATTCTCTATGTCTGGGGCTCAAGAGTAAGTGTTAACTTAAATTGTTTTGGAATGACTTGATCTGGGGCTTTGTGTGCAACACCCACAAAGGACTTGAGAGATTGGCCCAAGGACAAAGGACCCACCTGGCTTGCATAAGCTACAGGCAGAGGATATCGAAGGCTCCTGTCTGTCTCCCAAATTCAATGTGGCTACTCAGGGATGGTAAGACAGCAAGAGGGCTAGACTAGGGTAATGGTAAGCCAACACCACTCTGCAGGTGCTACCACTTAGCCAGAACATTTAGAGACACACATGTAGTGGCCTAGAGCTCTGCCATCAGAAACCTCTGGGTTTAAGTCCTGGCTTGTTCTATCAGTAGCTGTGTGGCACTGAAATGAGACCTTCTGACCTGTGACTTTGTTTTCATTTGTAAATACCTGCCTCACACCTAAAAGTGGGGGTACATTTGTTCTAGGATATAAAATGGATTAAATAAAACACACCCGGGAAACATGTATTTACCCCTGGATAATACCTGGCTATAAATGTGTTATGTATTATGTATGAAGAACAGCTTTAATTTGGAAACAAATGATGTCCTTTCTGTTGGTACCCTGATTTGCTGTTGAGACATCACCTTTTCTGATTGTACGTGACTTTGGTGCCTCTAGTGTGTTGTTATCTTAGAAGTACCCCAGGGACTTTGCCCACCTGATCTTTACTTTAATTGCTTGGTATAGCCCTGAGGTGAGCATGTGACCTGTGCTCAACCTGTTTGAATTCCTCTTAGGAGACTTCCTGAGGACAGAAAAGAGCATAAGTGTAGGAAGGACCTATGAAGACCCTTCCCTGTCTTCCTGATTGTAATCCAATCATTCCTAGTGTGTTAGCCTTAACCCTCAATAGTCCGTTTCTGTTGTCTGCAACCAAAGAAATGAGCCATTTTTACTTTCTGCTTCTAAAAAACAGTATTTACTTTTACAACTATCTCTTCCCTTGTGCAGTCCAGATGCCCCTCTGCTGGGATGCCTAAATCCAACCCTCACCTGTGTTCTTCAAGCTTTGGCCCAGTAATACTTTGCCAAGCCTTGGATGACCATCAGTACAAAGATACAGGCGTTTGTCTACCTTCTCCATTTATCCACTGAAACAGCTGCCACCGTTGTGTGGGGCGCAGTTGGGGTGTTTGCTGCTGCCTAAGTTATAGGCTTCTTGGGCATGTCCTCTGCAGCTCTGTATCTGCTATTTGGTTCAGAGCAAGAACACAAAGCATCTTGTTGAATGAGCCAAATATGTTTATGGACTACCTTGTGGGCAAGATTTTCTATCTAGGGTATGCCCAACCGATGACTGCTTCTACTAGCCACCCAGAGAGCCATTTATACCCGTTACAGTTGCAGATATAAAAAACGATTGTCTGGATTGATGCAAAGGATCACTGTCTCAGCATCATCTTTGAGAGCTATGCAACACTGCTGACATAACAGAAGTAACTCTGTTTTACATGGCTCTTACCACAGGCAAAGCACCAGGCGCTGCTCAAAAGACGCCTGTGAAGAAGATGTTGCTATTTTTCCCATTTCACAGATGAAGACATTGAGACACAATTATGTGGACAGCAAGTGGCAGAGCTGAGTTTCCCACCTAGGCCATGTGTGTTCTTAGGACACTGCCCCTATAGCATCCCTGAGGAGTCGAGAAACCTGTCTGCTCATTCTCTCAGCACTGAAGCCAGTTTTCCAACCTGGGGGCTGAGGCAAGACAGTGGTGGTCAGTGGGGCCTGTGCACTTGGAGAGAAGCACAGACAGTAAGTGCAGACTGCAGAGATGAAGACGCTGGCTTTCGGTTGAGCTGAGTCCAGTGAGTTGGTGACAAAGAGGAAGGGCTCCTCCGTGTGATGTCTGAGCTACTGAGATAACTGGAGGTGGCTTCGTGCCCAGGCTACCACACCGTCAGCTTTGGCTAAACTTACAAGGCTGTGGTAAGGGCTCAATGATAAGCTCTGAAATCAGAGACTTGAATGTAAATGAGCCAGTGACTTAACCACTGGGTGACTCAGTTTCCTAATTTGTAAAGGCGGTATGAGAAAAGTCTCCATAGGGAAATTAAATGAGATAATCATATGGACGTGCCTTGATATGCCCAGCACCTAGGAGCCATAATATACAAATATTGGTACAAGACTTGTGCTGATCGGGGAGAATTTCTTGGCCAGTGGTACCTTGGTCCCTTTAGGGAGCAAGGGAGAGAATCAGAGTAGGAGTGAGAGGAGAGTGTCCCATCACTTTGTCAAGGAGAGTATTAGCCTTGGGACTAACCCTTCCCACCCCAGTTGCTCAGAGCCTTGGGACTAACCCTTCCCACCCCAGTGCTGCTCAGAGCCTGGGGACTAACCCTTCCCACCCCAGCTGCTCAGAGCCTTGGGACTAACCCTTCCCACCCCAGTGCTGCTCAGAGCCTTGGGACTAACCCTTCCCACTCCAGCTGCTCAGAGCCTTGGGACTAACCCTTCCCACCCCAGTGCTGCTCAGAGCCTTGGGACTAACCCTTCCCACCCCAGTGCTGCTCAGAGCCTTGGGACTAACCCTTCCCACCCCAGCTGCTCAGAGCCTGGGGACTAACCCTTCCCACCCCAGTGCTGCTCAGAGCCTGGGGACTAACCCTTCCCACCCCAGCTGCTCAGAGCCTTGCCAGGAGGGATGTGTGATTTTCACAGCTAGTTATCAGGGTTGATGTCTGCGGGATTGTTCTGTATAGAGCAAGCCCAATGTCCTTTTGACCATTTTATTCTCCTTTCAAAATTCTGATAAAACCAACTTTCAATAATGACTTTGACCAAAAGGTTTATTTTATTGCTCATGCTTCTGTCCAAAGAGCTCTGCTATCTCCACAAACCCCAAGCTGTGGGCTTCCTTGAGAAGGTCTTGGGTGACATTGGCACTAGAGGGCATGATCTGTCACAAATCCATCAGAACATAGTCCCTGCCCTGTGCTCAAGACTAGGGAAGCCAGGCCTCCACCCAGCTATCCACCTGGGCCCTAATTTCAAACATTCCACTACTCCTAAACGCTTCCTGGAGAAGCCAGATTTCAGTGAAGGGAGATGTATATATCTCCACAGCTGTACACAATAATGTGTCTTTTAGGTAATAAATATTTTCTCTTGATGCGTCTATGAAGCACACTTACACCATGTTCATCAGCCCTCTGTGGAGGGGTGGATGGGATGGCCACCATCCCAGTCTTCTCTCTGTTCTGTCAGTGACAAGCACTGAGCCATGAGAAGGAAGCTGAACAGCATTCTCTAAAGGCACACTCACAGATGCCTCCTGTGACTGTGGGTAGGTGCTGCCACTCTCACCACTGGGGTAGAAACAGTTCATAAGGTGACCGTTCTTAGAAATAGTGACTTAAGTACTCACTCTGTAAGGAGCTGGTCACCACAGGAAACAGCGGAAGGAACAGTGCTAAGACAGTACCCGGAGGGATGCCACAGAAATGTAGATGGCCAGAGAAGCACCACTTTACCCCACTCTATCGTCTAAATTTGAAATTGAAAACACCAGCTTTGGAGCCATGCTGAAGGGTGATATAAAAATGCAGTCTCTACAATGTGAGAGCCTGTGGTGCTTACCCATTTCACACCAGGTAAGCATTGTTCTGCAGATCCTGACAAGGAAAAGTCCCACTGGCACTCTCCTGAGGGTTGGAGTGAAAAAAGGGTGCCACAACACTGCGCTTTGCATGTCTGGGTGGTTGGGAAGCTCTCACACCCCGCCCCCCCAACCACAATCCCCACCGTTCAGGGCCAGCCCCCATCTCCATTCTCCTCCACTTTCATCTTGTTCCCAGGATCCACCAAAGTAAATAAGATGTCCACCCAGATAATGGAAACCCCACCAGCACTCAGTTAGTGCCTTTCATGCTAATTAAACACATTTTATGCAGTCATCGTGGACACATCAATGACCGAATGCAGAGACGCCAGCAGCGCTGCAGCAGACATCAGCCTGGCGAGTGGAACGTGCTTCCGCAGATTCTAACCACTCGGCAGCGGTCTCAGTTGAAAACATTGATTCAGAAAGATGTATAAGGGCATATAAACTCATTAACTAGCTTGTTTGCTGTTGGTTATGGATAGAGATCTCTGAGTGTTTAATTCAAATTAATCTTTCATTAATAAAAATCTAGCTTAGACCATTAAAACAATCTTGACAGATGCATTTATTGTGCAAACATAGATTCATCCACACCAAGTCAATTGGATATAAAATCATATTTAGTTGGGATTACAATTGATAATGATTCTGTAATCATTCGTTTAGGTTTGTGGTGTCTGAGTTACTTTGATAGTCTAGAAGGGTTTCCTTCTTTTGAAGGCCACTGGGAAATAACAGAGAAACAGAGAGGGCAACCTCGGAATACCTGGTCATGTTTAAGAAGAGAAGGGAAACATTCTTGCCTCCATTCACCCTGCCCTCTACCCTGCCTTGAAAATCAAGGGGCAGGGAAGTAGGGTGCTGGCTTCTCAGTGCAGTAAAAACTGGAGAAGGAACAAAAGGAGACAAATGTTAAAACACAGGGATTAAACAAAATTGGCTACTAATTAACCAGTGTTGGTAACCTGATGTTTGTGGTGGCCAAATGTCAGAGTATTAAGTACCTTGGAGTCTACGGGCCAATTTCTCCCAAGATATGGGAGTTTGTGCTGCCTGCCAACAGCCAGCCAGCCAGGAGCGACAACAACCTTGTGTCTGGAGGCCCTTCTGGGTTGTGAAATGAACAAGGCCTTCTAAGCCCTCTGAACAGCCCCACACGGAGCCCTGGGGCTTCCGGAGCGAACATCTCCCAGCTCCTGAGGAGCTGACATATATCCTGCCTTTAAGACAAGACTACAATTGCAAATCTGAGAATATAAATTACACTTTCATCTTTCTTTGGTTTTCTTTCTTTTGCTTCAGTTTTCATTCCAGGATAAACTTTCCTGTCAAAGGGACATTTCTGATGTGTCAAATTCACCACTGTAATGAACAGGTTGACAAATGTGGAAGGTGGGCACACATTCGGGGCTGCGCAGCTGCCTGCAGCCAGAGGAAGCCGTGACTTTCACAAGGAGAACGGCGCTTTGAAAGATGGCGAAAATGTCGCCATCAACCTGCCCTTCTGCTACCTAGTAATTAGATAATTAGTCAGGCCCTAATTATGGGATCAGGGTGCAGGAAAACAATTAGCTGAAAGAATTACTACATAAAACTGAAACTGGGATCCCTGAAAACAATATTTAATTTTATGATATTAATATTTGCAAGCAATAATAGGAGTTCTTCCTGGGCACCAGCCGGGCGCATATCCTTATCCAAAAGGTGCTTAGGCACTCCTGTCCTGAGAGCCCCAGGCCAGAGCAGCCCAGGAGACCACATCCCAGGACAGCCTTTATTCTAGCTACTATGGGCCCCAGCTAGGATATCTCTGATAGCCAAGGGCTGGTTGTATGTGCTCACACCTGAAGCTGATAGACTTGCGTACCAGCTCCCAGACCTTTCCTCAGGCCCTGGAAGCTT
>JAMJFZ010004314.1:327500-402500 GCA_026225945.1 Cricetomys ansorgei | reverse complement strand
ACCCACAAGAATGACTTTTACAATCTAAGCATCACTGAAGGGCACCTACACAGCTGTCTGTTTGTAAAACACACCAGCATGATTTGGGGAAGACTACATGGAGGATGACCTGAAGAAACGTTGCCATCAGCTGGGAGCAAGGCTGTCAAAGATGGAGAGAACTTGAAAATTCTAGAGAATGGCCACAGAAGCCTCATTCTCGGTCATTCACTCTTATTTCTCAATTTAAAAAGAGAAGTTTTGCAGTTAATTCTTTTTTAAGATGATTCAAACAGGGCATGGAATATGCTGCCAAATCAGGCAGCTCCTTCACAATCCCATGCACACACTAGCCAATGAGAACCAAGCATATGTTTTGTGTGCTCCCTCCCTGGACAGATCCTGTAAGGATATGCAAATTTGGTGATAATCATACATTCTGAGCAATAAAATTATTGAACATCTATGTTACACCATCCCTGAACTGAAGCAAAACAGTTCACAGAACTTGAGGTCCTAGAGACTAAACAAATACTTGCAGGCAACTGCACAACATGCTAAAAATGCTTGTGTAGTAAACAAGATGTTCTGCACTAATTGTTTTGTTTTGTTTTTGTAACAAGAATATGGTAGCAGCAAGTGTTGTAGAGGGGAAAGTATATCAGAGGTTGCGAGAGATCCTTAAAGGCTATGTCACTGGTGGTTCAGGCCTATGGTGAAGTGAATATCCCAGCTGTACTGGGTGAGGCTGGGCACTCTATTAACATCACTCTGGCTTGGGATGGTAAAAAGAACCCACTTGAAAGGTAAAGTATAGGAAGAAGCACCTAGCACTAGGCCAGCCACATAGTCAGGGTTTGTGAAGGATAGCTCCCATGTCATAGGAAATAGTTGGAACCCTCAAAGAGGAGGTTTGATTGGCTCCTGAGTTGATGCCTCAGACTGCAGAGCAGGGCCCTCCTTGTCGACTAGAAGACATTCTACTCAGGACGCATATGCCCATATATATTAATGAGAAGGAAGGATGCTAAGACCCCATACACAGTCTGTTTATACATTATACATTTCTCTTGTTATTATTCAGCACTGGCTGAGTGCCCTCAAATCTGTAAGTTTTTATAGAATGTCCTTACAACTCCCAGTTACCTGCAGTCTAGGAATCAGGTATTGCAAGAACAAAATGAACCTGGAGAAGGAGGCCTGTTCCTGTATAACAGCCCAGGGCTTTATTTAGGAGTTACTGAGGGGACACCTGCCGGCTGGGCGTGAACCATTTCACAGTGTTTTGCTGGTTCCTACAGAGGTGCCTAGGTCAGAGACAAAGGAAAGGAAGGGCTGGCCCTGCTCTGTGTTTATTTGGTATTAAAAATATATCTAAATGCTTTGCATATTTCATTAAATTCCCTTAACAACCTTATTAATGAGGTCAGTGCTATTATTGTCCCCAAACAAGGAACCAAGGCACAGATGTAACTTGCCCAAGGTCACACTAGGGGCAGAGCTAGTCAAGCCCAGTCAGTAAGACTGTAGTGCATGCTCTGATGGGTGCCTTCTATAGAAACAGAAACAGTAGTCCCCCAGCCTTCAAATTGTACTTCTTAGCTTTACAGCTGTTGCCTTTTCTGAATCACTATCTGCCTAGATCCCAGATAGACCCTTGGACTCCCTTAGACTTATCTGCAGACAGCCCATTGTTGACTTCAGTTGTCTGTGTACTGATGTGGCTAGACTTCCAGCTTCTGTGTGTCTTTCCTCCTTAGCAGATATCAATGTCCCATCCTGACCCTCCTCTGCACCTGAGTTATTGTCTGTGCCCCATTTTAGGTTTCTCCACCACCCCCAGCCCTCAGAGTAAGGCTACTCAAGAGCTCCCATCCTGACATCTTTATAATTGTTTATTGAATGCCAGGTTCTGTGCAGCTGATCACTCTTTTTTCTCACTGTAACTCACCATGAAGGGTGATACTGGCTCGTGGTCAGTGCTCAACCCATACTTCAGGACCCATACTAGGTTCTGTGGATTACATTCTAGAGAATGGTCTCATTCCATGTTTTCCTCCTGTGAAGAGTCCTCCAAACAGAGAGCCAGCCAAGCCTCAGTGACTGGAGCAAGGAATATGGGTGCTTCCCAGAGAGACTCATTCATAACACAGGGGCTATTACTATTTTCTGGACCTGTAATGGGCCACAAGGGCAAAAATCCTAGGACAGACCAGACATCAGGTCTGAGCTCTGATATTAAAAAAGAGGCGTGATCACTCCAAGCCTGTATATTAAATGTATTTTCCCTTTGTAAAAAAAAAAAAAAAAACCGAAGAAGTTATGTTTCAACATAAAGGCAGCCTGTGTTTCATAGCTATTCTAATTTATGGGCCGTACATTCCTGTGATTGTCTTGAACTGAATAGCCAAGTAAATAATCATGGAGAGCCACAGGTAAATCATGTGGAGGTGAACGGAGCCTGTCCGGGGCCTCTACAAATGGCACAAACATTATTTCCTAATTTTGCAGATTTCTTCATCTGAGCCCAGAAAACGCCTCCTCTCATTGGCTTTGAGGTTTGACACTTTTTCCCATTCAAATCCTAAGGAGATTGCGGCAAGGTGAAACGTGAGAAGTTTTTAAAGCATTCCCACACATCCCCCTTCTAATTTCCCTTCTCAATTCCAAGGAAATAACGCCATTCACTTCACTTCCACAGGTATTTATCTGGAGCTGCCTGGCTTCTGGCAATAGAGGAAGGCGGGGTAGAGTCCGACAGCCAGGAGCCTTGCCTCTTCCCTCCCCCAGGTTGTAACCTGAATCAAATCTTAGCGTGTGATAAGGTAGCCGAGGCACAGAAGTTACCGTTTTATTTGTCGATCTGGTGACCTCAAGAAGTGCATCCATATTGCTGTGCAACCACTATCATCCGTCTCCAGAACTTTCCCCTCGTCCCTAACTGGAATTGCACTGAGATGGGCCCAAGAGCCAGTGGTTTGACCTCTTATCCAACAACAGTGGTCCAAAAGCAAACCCACACAGCCATTCAGGATTTCGTTTCCAGTGCAGCAGTCAACAAATGACACAAGATATTCAGCCCTCTATTACAAACAAGGCTTTGTGCAGTGATCGGGCCAACTTCTGGCTAACGTGAGACCTTCAGGCATGCTCAGAATGCTGACCAAAGCTACCATGTGTAGGTTAGGATTTCAACTTAAAATATTCTAATCTTAATGGACTTAGGTACTGTGGCTTAAATGCAAATTTCCTTGACAAACACAGAAGCCAATATGTCGGGGGCCATATGAGCCAATGAGAGGGGGCATTTCCTGGTCTCAGATGACAAAATCTACAAGTTTATTGGAATATGTTCCATTGTAATCCAAAGATTATTCTCCCATTTCCCTGCCTTCCTCAGGCCCCAAAAACACCACTCTACTTTCTATGAACTTGGCTATTCATATATTTCCCACAAATGGGATCCGATATGATATCTTCTTTTGTTACTTGTTCATTTTATGAAGCATAATGTTTTCAAGGTCTGTTCATGCTCTAGCATTGGTGACCTGGTTAATTTTGTACATAGCAAAGTTGAACCAGCTAAAACAATTGTTCTCATGTTCTCCCCCAAGGGACATTCATATTCATATGCACCTGCAGTTAAGGAGCCATAGCTCTAAATCCAGTGCACCCGTGAGCTATTAGTCAGCACCAAGGCCCATGGGGCAGATAGATAGAGCCAAGTGGGAAACAGCTTCTCACTGAAACCCACGTGAAACTGAGACCCAGGAGAAGGAGACAAAGGGCACAGGTGCAAATCCACAGGCTACGTGCTACATCTCTGCAAAGTGCAGATGGATGAGCAGGCTAACGGCTGAGGCGGAGAGGTCCAGGCAGAGGTCGATGGAGAAGTGGGCTTTCATGAGAACTTTAAGGGTGGATGGAATGCAGCACAAGAAGAGAAAGCTGATGAGAGTGAACCCCTGCTTTGGGGTGGAATGAGAGCATGCTCCCTGGCAGACTGTCCTGCTCACGCTGATCCCCAGTGCTTGCCACAACCACAACTGTATGCTGCATGAGTGATAAGAACAAAGCCTGGAGTGGGGATATTCACCCACATGTGGGGCAGAGACCCAGAAGTAAGATGGCGTTGGCAGTGGTTGACCCGGGGTCCCTGTGATGATTCCGCCGCCGTGTTTCAGCTGTGTGCCAACAGAGCACAGACACAGCAGAGACACTGAATGAGAGTCTTCCAGCTGGGCCCGGAGTCATGGAGCCCGTGTCTTCCCTGGGTGTGCGCATGCAGTAGCATCTTGATTTGTGGAAACACTTTCAAGTGGCAGAGGATAGAGGGATGGATGACCACTCAATAATCAAGCATAAGAATGATTGGGAACGAGAGGAGAAAAAGAAGATCCTGAGGCCAAGGCAGGAGAGAAGATTACAAAATCTAGAGACCTTGAAAGTCCTGGAAGAGAAGCAGAAGTCAGAGATGATGACAAATGTCAGGCCTGGGTGATTGGCTGCAGGTGGAGGGAGGTTTTGGGGAGAAGTTTTCCGTCCTCACAGAGTGTGTGATTTGAAGGCAACCCTGGCTTCCACATTTGAACAGGAAGCAGAGCTCCAGGTTTAATAGCTGTGGAGATGCCATCTGCAGCCAGGAAATGTGGGTATGGAAAGGAGAGTGATGAAGGTCGTTGTGAAGAGGAGGAGAGGGGAGGAGAAGAGACTGACTTTGCATTTAGTGTAAAACTCATTCCACCTGATGTGGGCCTGAGCTAGGCATTTATTACGAGGTTGCAGAGATACTTCATGGAACCTAAGAGGGTAAATAAGATTGCAAGAAGAATGGAGCCAGGCACTGGAGAGCTATCCAGGATCGGAGATTGCTTTCTGTCTCTTTCCCTTACAGTAATCACCTCCAGCCACTGCCCACCCACCCTGCCATGCACCAGTCTTATACTTTGGCCTCCTCTCTCCTCATAGAAGAGCCATCAGGAGTATATCTGCATAATTCAAAAGGCCAGTAAAAAGAAGTTTGTGTCCCAAGTTCAAGTCAAGGTTTCTGGGGGAGACTATAGGACTGGCCTGGGCTCAGGGATCTCTAGGGTGGTAGCACTTCACAGCATAAATTTGGTTCCTGAGCATAGCTTCCTTGACTGGGAGGGAGGGATCCAGTGAGGTAGATTCCATAGGTGTAGCCCAAAATGAACCAGTCAGAGCCTGTCCGATACTAAAGGACTGGAGGCATTCAGAGAAGCAAAGCTGGGGATGCTTAGAAAGTTCTCGAGGAGCCAGGAGGTCCACAGATGTGTGCTTGTCTCTAGGCCACATGGTAACTGATTGCAGAAGTGTTCTGCAGGGAGAGCTCTCAGCTGTGTAGATATATTCTGTGAATCCTCAAAGAGGCTGCTCCAGGGGCAAGTGGGAACAGAGCCACCATCTACACAGTGGAAGGAGTCATGTAGGTGAACTCACAAGCTTTGCAGAATGTGGAGAAGCTAAGGTGTTTCTTCTTAAGCACCCCAACTCCAGACCTGCCACTCCCATCTCTTCTCTGCAATCTAGACACAGACTAAATAAGGAAGCCCAGGAGTGCCCTAAAATCAGATCTGTGTTTGAAGGGGATAGACAAAATTTATATGTAGATTTTTCTAGGAAGAAAATTCATTCAAGGAGACTAAGAAGTAGCTAAGAAGCAGTGATTTGAACAGATGTGATTTAAGGTGTTTTATTATAAGTGAAACATAAAAATAAAGAGGAAATAGGAGACAGGACCAGAAAAAAACCAATACACTTTAAGCATATAGGACTCTGCACAGCTGTGAGGGCTAAACTTTAATTTTGACTTTGAGCTCCCTAGCAGGCAGAGAAGCCTGACAGAGTTTATAGGATGGAGAAGCCACAATCCCACAAGAGAAATAATGCCATACTAATAATTACTACAAGAAATTTCTCAGCAAGCAAAAATATAACAAAAGTAAGTACAGTTATTTATGAGATCAGTGATAATAACTGTTATTGATTATAAATCACCTCATAGTAGGCATCAAGCTAGATTACATAATCTATTTCACTCAACCCAGGTAGAAATCCACCATCCACTTAATCCACTTACGCCTTCGTGCTGGTGAGCTTAAGCACAGAGAAATGGGGAGACTGGCCTCTGTCCTCACAGCTGGAAGGAGCCATCAAAGGACACCCAGCCATGTCAGCCAAGACCTAAATCTGCACTCCTGGCTACTGCAAATTACAGAGATCCTTAGAAATAAGTAGGAGTGAAGAGAGAATGAGGGGAATTAAAAGCATCTGTGATCCACTCCCCGGGCAGCCTTCAATTGAGCAGGGAACAAAGACATGTAAAACACAAGAGGTTAGTAATAATAACAGTCAGTGCCATTTTTAAAACCTTCCATGAGCCAGGTTTTATTTTGGGGGTTTTGTATTGTCACCTCCTTTGAATTCTCATGTCTTCTCTTGTTATTGAAAACTAGTTCTACTAGGCCGAGTCCACACTTCCACGACTGGCTTTATGAAGTCCGGAAAGACTGAAACTTCCTCTATCCAACGCCATTTTCCATTACTGCTCCGAGGGATGGGGATGGCACATTTAGATGATGACAGTGTCTCTCACGTGGTATGGAGTGGATTGGTGGTGCCTGGGAAACTCGAAGGAGTGAAGGAGATCACAGACAGCACAGATATGTCTGTGAGGCACAGACAGCAGGATATGTCAAGGAAATAGATGTAGAAGATGGAGCAGATTCTGGGTGGTGGGAATTGAGGTGGTAGCGGATGCCTGGGAACACTAGCCAGAGGCAGGGGTGTGGGTGGTGCTGAGCTCCCAGGAATGTGCAGGTATGAATCTGGAGGTAAGAATCTTTGGAATCCTAAAAGTGCTCTCTAAGCAGATGAGGGAGAAGAAGGAAAAGTAATGGCTTGACCCTTGAGGCATGGGGAGGAGGTGAAGGCACCTGTGAGAGTCAGGGAGAAAAGGAAGGCTCTGCTGAGGATCCCAGAACCCAGAATCTGTAAAGGAAAAAAAATCCAGTTTATGGAAGGTTCTGGAAGATAAAGATAAAAATGGAGGCAATTGGCGTAAATTGCTCACCTGAGATATCCTATAGTGAAAGGAAGCAAAAAGCAAAATATCGGGTAAATGGGCTATCAGGGTCAAGCGATGGTCCTTTTCACCCGAGAGAAATCTCCCCTGTGGATGAAACAAAGTATGAGCAATGTTTTGATATGGGGCTGTAAGAAATTCTCTAGAACTGAACCAGGTAGGTGTTCCCCACATAAAAACCAAGATGACACATTTGTGTTTTCGTCTTCTGGGATTTTTCCATCTAGAGAAGCACATGTTCTAAACCTACACAGAGTAAATCGGATGAGGTAAGGCCCGAGTCTACCTTCTTCATGGGGCATCTCTAGATAAGCAAAGAACTCTGTTAGTAAGTGCTGTCCAAGGGTGGATCAGCCAATGAATGAAGGAAGCCACCTCCGTGTTTTCTAC
Source organism: Cricetomys ansorgei (assembly GCA_026225945.1). Lineage (NCBI taxonomy): Eukaryota > Metazoa > Chordata > Mammalia > Rodentia > Nesomyidae > Cricetomys > Cricetomys ansorgei. The sequence goes on along the minus strand of JAMJFZ010004314.1, from coordinate 395,026 downwards.
GAGTCAAACCCGTCAGCTGGACTGTCCTTCAAGCTCTGGGCTCCCTGTGTCCTGCTCTTGAATTTCTGTACAGTATGGATAATGGCTCAATACATTGTCAATAAGCACAGCATGTTCCCTCTGCTGCTGCCTGACTTAAGAAGACAGCCATCTGAAAAGGGGCCTGTGTGAAGGTGACGCTTGCCAATGTCATCTCAGGAAATACTCATCTTCCCTTAAGTGTCTCTCGTCCCTGCCTTTACATATCAGTGCACTATAAATGATGATGAGGGTTTGTAAATTAAGAAAAAGTCCCTGCTTTCAAGCACTCATTAATTAGGTAGGATGGATACCACATCCTAGTTCAATTGGACAGGACAGCGGGGAACCGTTCCATCTCCTGGATGTCCCCACCTGGGTCCTGAAGAGTCTTCAAGAAGATAGCTCAACATAAAGCATGTCTAACGTGTAAGTCTCTTTCCCCTTGTGTCAGGATAGAGAGGAGTATCAAGCAGACTGGGCCTCTTACTGGATTTTGAGAAAACATTTGGAGATTACCATGGAATTAAAAAATTCATTTATTTAATTATTTATCCCTCAGACTGTTTTGTAAACAATTTCATACATCTTGTGAGATTATGTAAATTAGATCAGAGGGAGTAAATAAAATGATAAATATAGAGACTTCTACTGTGGCCTTGGGCAAGGAATTCATTTTGGACAACGTGGAATCTCTCATCCAAAAGTAAAGATGTTAGGAAGAGGGTGCTATCTAAATCCTGTGCAAACTCTTGCATTCTATGCTATGATTCTGTGCAAATTAGTATATAACTTTTAGAACCAAGTATGTGAATACTGAGATTACCCTGTTGCGTTTATTGAATCTCAGTAAAAAATTATACGTGCATTCTCAGACCTAGTATAAAAATATAACCTTAAAAAAAACAAGAAATAAGTTGGTGAGGAGCCATAGCAAGTAACTTACGCCACTTACGCCCCATTGCCTACTGGCTACCACCCGTCTCCTTGGCCGAGAGCCCTTGCCCAGCCTTGCCTTGCTCTTGCAGGCCCCTTCCACAGCAGACTCGAAGCCGCAATAACACTGATGGTAGTTCCAACCCACTCTCCTCTCTTGTACCATGCTTCAGATGCCTCCCAACACCCCTCCCAACTGCTTTTCAGACATCTACTTAAGGAATATTCTAGATGGTCAATACTGGCTTCTAGCTGATCTTTTTAGGGAACAGACAAACAAGAAGCAAAAATAAAATTTAAATCATGTTTAAGCTTTCTGTGTTTCATTGTTTCTGAAGTATCCCTTGTGATTGTGAAGTACCAGACACTGCCTTGTAGACAGTATTGTTTCATATCTTTTAGCGTCTTCGTTTGATTGAGGAAGAGAGTGAGCTGAGGGGAGTAAATGAGAAACTTAACCAAAGAAGAGCAAATGCGTGACTAAGACCCAGGTTTCTGAATCTGACACTGGTTCCTTTCCACCACATCATGCATTCCCAAAGGGAAAAACTGCTATTTCACAAACTCACCACATGCTAAGAAAGGTGAGAAGCAATGGTACCCAAGAAACGGGAAGGTAATTTGCAAAGTAATGTGTTCCATTGTCTGGTCTAAATTGTCTTCTAGCTTTCTGGATCAGTAGCCCCCACAGGGCTATGTGTTAAAGGGTTGGTCTCCAGGAAACTGTTGGGACATGGTGAAACCTTAGGAGATGTGATCTAGAAGAGGTCTTTAAGTCACTGGGGACCATAGCTCCAGTCAGGTGCTAGAATTGGTCCTGGCTGCCTCCAAATTAATGAGATCAAAAAGCCAAGTTGTTAAATCAACTACAGGCCTACAGTGTGCAGAGAACCACAGTCAAAAGCTCTTCAGTTTCCCACAGGTCACCAAGTCCATTACCATTCCCGCCTCTTTCCTCTCCATTCCAACATTCAAACTACTGAAGAGACCTACCAAAGACCAGTATTGATGCTGGAGTCAGAAGTCAGTCTGGAGTGGGGGTGAAGCAGATTGGTGGCTCTCCAGATTCTACCCTTCTGGAGCAAATGGGGGCTATGACGGTGAAAGGACCTTGGAGTTGGCACAGACTACACCCAGATGCCAGATTCTTCACAGAAAGGAGATGTATTTCCCCAGAGGGACAAAAGGCGGTGAGTAGGGAACAGGGACGGGGGAATAGGGGATATTTTCCCCAGACAAGACTGTCTCTGGATAGAGTAGAGACAGACATGACCCTCAGGCAAACGGTGGGTCCTAGGTAGGAAGGGTGAAAGGGGAGGTGCAGTTGGAGAAGAGTTGGGTGGCTGTTTCTGACTGGCTGGAGGAGAGCAAAGGAGAGGGGAGGCTGGGGAGCTGGGGAGGGGTTTCTGGGACATTTCTATGTGTGGGAGGGGCTGGAACTTATGTCTAGCTGTCTTTTCATGACCATCACCATGTTGGGGCTATTTGGGAGATTCACTAACAGACAAGGCATGCAAATTCCATGATTAGCTGAGCCCATGACCTGGGGAAGTATGCTTGGCCTCTTCATGCCACTTCCTTGGATAGAAGACAAATGATATCCCCAACTCGAAGCAGTGGCTGTTGGGGGCTGAAGAGAGGCTGAGCAGTTAAAAGAAAGTGCTGCTCTTGCAGAGGATCTGGGTTCAGCGGCCAGCATCTACATGGTGGCTCATGACCATCCATAACTCCAGTTCCAGGAGATCCAGAGCCCTTCTGACCTCTCCAGCCACTGCATGCCTGTGGTATACAGACATACTTGCAACCAAAACAATCACACACATAAAATAAATATAAATGTTAAAGGATTTTTTTCAAAAGCAGTAGCTCTTAACCTGGGGATCATATACAAACTTTCTTGGTTGTGTGACAAGACCAGGATATTGGGTTAAGCCCAAAACTGCCATTTTCTACATTAAAAGAAAAAAGTCTAATATCTCTCACTTCACATGATTCACAAAAAACTAGAAAAATGAGGCTTGGGTTTCACGGTGATTGCTATGCTCTTCAAGCATGAGACTGTTGGTTCATTGACCTACACTATATTTCTTTTATTTCTTTCCTTTAAATATTTATTTTATTATTTTATGTGCATGGGTGTTTTGCCTGCATGAGTATCTGTGCACTACCTGTGTCCTTGGAGACCAGAATAAGGGTGCTAAACCCCCTGGAGCTGGAGTTACAGCTGTGAATCACCATGTGGGTGCTTGGAATTAAACCTGAGTCCTCTGGAAGAGCAGCCAGTGCATTTAATCACTGAGCCATCTCTCTAGTCTTGGTGCAACTTTAACCCTGAAGTTGGATTATATCCAACACATAGAGCAATGGAACAGAATAGAAGAACCAGACTTAAACCCACACAGATATGGCCACCAAGTATTTGAAAAGATGATTAAAACATACACGGAAAGAAAAGGGTGGGGGGAAACAACCTGATTAACAAATGGTGCTTATCAAACTAAATTTCCATCTGCAGAGGAATGAAACTATATCCACATCTCTTGCCTTGCACAAAAATCAACTCAGAATACATTAAAAATCTCAATTTAAAACCTGAAACACTAAAACTGCTAGGGAGAAACACTTCAAGATACAGACATAGAGAAGAACTCCCTGAACAGGATCCTGGTAGCACAGAAAATAATTCCAAGAATTGGCAGAGGGGATTACACAAAGTAAAAACCTTCTGCCCTACAAACAAAACCATCAGTAGAAGGGACACTTGGCCTACAGAATGAGCGATGATGTGGACCAGCAAGATGGCACAGCAGGTGCAGCTGCTTGCTGACAAGCCTGACCACTTGAGTTCCACCTCTGGGACCCACATAATAGAAAAAGAAAACTAATTCCCAAAAGTTGTCCTCTGCATGTTCACACACACACACACACACACACACACACACACACACAGAGACACGTGCACACGTGCACACACAATAAAGAAGCAAAAATATAATAAAAAATTCAATAGGAGAAAATCTTTGCCAGTTATACTTCAGACAGGAGGCTGGTGTCTAGAATATATAAAGAACTGTAAAAATTAAACACAAGAACAGAGCTGCCAATTAATGAATGGGCTGCTGAAATGAACAGAACTTCTTCTTGAAAGAAGAACCCGAATGGCCAATAAATATTTTCTAAAGTGTTTGGTATCCTTAGCCACTAGGGAAGTGCAAATTAAAATCACTCTGAAACTCCATCTCAGAACGCTGTCTCCAAGGAAACAAAGAACAACAAATGCTGATGAGGATGTTGAGAAAGACAAACCCTACTTACTGCTGGTGGGAGCATAAGCCAGCACACCCAATGTGGGAATCGGCATGGAGGCTCCTCAAAAAACTAAACAGGAACTCTCACGTGGACCAGCTCCCCAGCCACTCCTGGGCATATGCCGAAGTGCTTTATATCCTACTGCACAAATACTTGTATACCCATCTTCATTGCTGCTCTATTTACAATTACAAAGAAATGAAATCAGCTTAGCCAACCATCTCTGTAGACAGCCTGGTCTTGAACTCAGAGATCCATCTACTGAGTGCTGATATTAAAGGTGTGTGCCACCACCACCTGGCTTGGGAGGTAATAATACATGTTGTTTATCCTCTGCATTAATCTCACAATCAACCATTATATATTAAGCACCTATTAGTCTACAAACTAGTTAAAAAAAAAAAACTCTATAGTCCAAATTCAAATCTATTTGCTACAACCTGGTTTTTAGCTCAGAATCTATGAATGGATTCTACATTTAAAAAAATTTTTTTTTGTTTTTTTTGTTTGGTGTGTGTGTGTGTGTGTGTGAGAGAGAGAGAGAGAGAGAGAGAGAGAGAGACAGACAGAGAGAGACAGAGAGACAGAGAGACAGAGAGACAGAGAGAGAGAATGATATATATGGACTGTTTACAGTATTTATCATCTGGCTCTTTTGATCTAGATACCAGGCACCTGTGACGTGCTAACCCAGGATGGTCAGGAGAGGTGTGGATGGCACTAGCGCTGAGTGTAGCTGCAAAGGAGAATGATTTGGGAAGTAAAGGCCCAGGTCCCACATCTGTCTCACACTTGGTGTGAACTGGAAGAGGCTTCCTAAATTTTCCCAAGGTGGCCATTTCTTTCCCACAATGAGGAGGAGGATGTTCAACTCTCCTTCACAGTGTATTTATCTGGTCCTTAAAGCTAACATGGGGGCCCAGAAATAAGGACATATATTCTAGAATGATGTTTAAAATTCCTTGATGCCCTACTTTTTCTTTCTGATGAAAATTTAAGAATAGTGCTTTGAAAGGACACAAGACCCTTACAAGGCATAGGACTGGGATATAACAAGTTGAGAGAACAGAGGACACACCTCCCAGACAGAAAATCAAGGTGTGCCATCCCTGTTTTAGGTGACAAACATAAAATTGCCATTTCTTTTTAAGCAGAAAGGAGTTTCCTATGTTTTAGTATCCCGATATAAGAGAAATAGATGTCCGTAAGACAGGCAGTGCAAAGAGGGTGGGGTCCCATTTTAAAATGCTCGCTGCGATGAAAAACTGTAACTTCCAATGTGAGCCTATTCATTGAGGTCTTACATTCATTTGTCGAGAACGAAAGGGGCAATGAAAGCCCTCAGAGCCAATCGGGAACGGCAGGATGGAAAGGTCAGCCCCAGCCAGGGAGGTGCAACTCTCCGACTTTGTTAAAATGATGGTATTCGACAGAAGTTACATCTGAGGTCAAGTGACCGCAATAACAGGGACAAGGAGAGCTCTCAAATCATTCTCGGGGATGAAAATGACACGAAGCTGACATCATATCTGAGGTGAGATGAAACTCAAATCCTCGGCAGCTGTACACTTCACCTGCTGATGGGCAGCCTGACCCCACCAATCTCATAATCATACGGTGTCAAGAGGGGAGCAGAGCCTCCAGCAACACAAGGCTCAGCTCCTGCACCTGTGGGGAGTGACGCTTGGTCTCTGCCTCAGAAATGATGTTGTTAAAAGTTTCAATACTCAGCTTGAAACCTTTCAAATCAATGTCTGATTAGAAAAATTGAATTCCACCTACAAGCATGCAATCTCTTCCCTTATGTAATTTTTCTCCACTCTGGAGAATTCTTGGCTAAGGTTTTCTGCAATAAAATGTGTGTTTTAGTTCAATAACCGTCTTGATATTATTTAAAGGTTCCACCAAATTCCATTCAAGATGTAAGAATGGTCTCTAATCAGGGTTAATCTTCTAGTTTCAAAACTACATAAGGAGCTCAGGGAGGTGGGCTGGGGAGAAAGTGATTAATCATAGCCTTACTTCCCCAAATACGGTGTATGAAAGGGAGATGGCCTAGGTGGTTGAATATATTAACCAATGATGAAAGACTTGAGACGAGGAAGCCTAAACCACATTTGAACGTACAGCAAGTCTTAAAATTAAAAACCCAAAAGAAGAAATACTACATTTAGCCAGCTGTTACCAAAAAAATACTTCATGTAGCATCCTCTTGCCTGTATTTGGTCTGATATGAGATTCAGTTGGTATGGTGGGCTGTACTTCCCTCTATCGGTGTGCTTAAAGGTGTGTGTGCATGTGTTTGTGTGTTTTCTTGAAAAGAGAGAAGGCATCAAGGTGTGGCCCATTTGCATAACCACAAACTGCTCCACCTTCCCGTGTGCACCCTAGTTCTTTCCCTGCCAATACACTTCGGCACCCCGAAGCCAATAAATACAGTTGTCAGTGGGGGGATGAATCAGCATGTATTTAAATCAAAGACAGCTATGAAAGCCTACATTAGCTCTGTTCCCGGACCTGTCAAACCACTGAAGAGATTAAACATCTGACCCTCTTCATCCCCAACATTGTTCCACAAGAGACATTTCTGTCACTATTCCTGCCACTTGGCTTTCAAAGATGCCACAAAGCCTCGGGCGACCTCTGCTACATTCCAGTGTTGTTTATTGATTTCTGACCCAGTGCTTAATAGTTTTCCCAGTCCCCCTGAATGGCTTTTGTAAGCAATGGGGTTTGTGCATCTCTCCGATCAATACCTTTTATATTTACAATAAAATTGAAACTGCTTCTGCTGGGGGCGCAGCCTAGCATTTGTCATCCTTCAGCGAGGGAAAACTATGTCATTATCTGAATTAAAACATTTATTTCTGATTAAGAGAGTGTCCTATCTCATTAATTTTTCCCTTTCCAATAGAACGGGAATAGAGCCCTATTGATTTTTGCACTTTTACACATCTCCACTGCTGGAGAGATAATTGAGAAGTTAGCCAGAATAAATGAAGTTTCAAGTCTAGCGGGCTAGCCAATACCTTCCAAATTCAAGGTGTTTTTATGAAGCTGGATTTTAATTTGTTGGCAAGCTGAAGCAGTGGGACTTATTCGGCTGAGTAAATTGGATTAAGGGCAGAACCGGCCCAAAGCATGTCTCTGGGAATGCGGAGGGCCTGGTTCCCCCTGGACAGCAGAGCCTACCTCTGGATTTATGCTAAGACAGCTTCCAAATTGCCCTCTTCGAACTCTGACTTGCTTCAGGAAGTGTGGATCACTGACCCAAAAGCCTATTAACTCGTGTTTCCCTTCCTCATGCCCGTCACCTTAAAAACACCAAGATCTAATCAGAGTTTGAACTAGACCTTCAGATTGTCGGCACCAATTGATTACACTTTATTAGAATAATGGGACTAAATCCAAGCTTCATTAAAAGGAATTCCCTCTGCTTGGAACCCTTTATTCCAAAGACCTTTCAATTACAAGCCCTTATGGCACACACAGGGAATACTGCTCACTTGGATATTTTTCTCATTAGAAATTAACAGTTGTTCATTCTTACTTCCATATGCAAAGCCCAAAACCTGTCTGCCACAAGAAAGGTTCCAAAACGCACAGCCTCCAGGGCTAGGAGGACACGGGAACTGTAGATGAATTAAGCCCCAGCCAGCTTTGTTAATGTCTTAATTTATTACTTTCTCTGTAATTTATTTACCTCTGGCCCATTGCTTTTAACATTCACGTTCACTTCCATGTGTCTTCAGCCCCTTTAGGAAAAGCAGCTTTCATCCTTGCATTAAAGAATGGTGTTGAAGACTTTCTGGATGATAGCTCAAGAGGCTTTCAGGGGGGGAAAATGTACAAAATGCCTTCCCTGGTGACCTGCAAATAGTGATCTGCAGAGGGAAGAGTTGGTCCAGATGTGAGGCCAAGAATTTCTGTTCATGCCACAGTTGAGGTCAATGTGAAGATCATAGTTCCTCTTAGAAGTAAATGAAATATTAGAAATGAAAAATATTGTAAATACTTCAGACAAGATTTGTGTTCCATAGGATAGCCTGCGTTAGGTAGGCATGCTTATGAGCATTAATGCATGTATGTGAGTGTGCGCGTGTGTGTACGTGTGTGTGTGTGTGTGCACATGCATGTGTGTGTGAATGTGTTGTGTGTGTATGTGTGTGTCATTATATGTGTATGTGTGTGCGTGTGTGTATTTGCAGACAAGAAGAAAAATAATCACTTCTAGAAGTCCTAGTTATCAAAAGAAAAAAAAAGAAAAAGAAATGAACACAGCAGATTAAAAATGCTGTGGAAGTGAAGAACTTAATTTCCAACCGCATTTTAATTCATGGTCCAAAGTACCAAAGTATGCAAAGGTTGAATACATTCATCACAAACAGTTCTGTTTTCTCTCTTTACACCAATGAGGAATTGCAGGATTACCAATGACCTTCCTCCCAATGAAGCTCTGTAATTATGGTCATTTATTATACAACGGAGATGAATGGGTGGGATTTACATAGAATAAAAATATTATTTAACAGCTGTGTTATTGATGTGTGAAGTATAATTTTAATTTATTTAAATGCTATAAATATATTGGTAATGTATTCTTTTCAAATTAACCTCCTGAACCACAACTGGGAAAGGTTCAATTAATATTGTACTAAAATCTATTTTCTTATGCTGTACAAGCTGTGTACGGCTTAAAATACACATCGTTGTGATGCCTGGCATACTTTACCAGTGTGTGTTACTTTCCTCCTTGATTCATGATTTTAGGTTGCAATTGAGTCTCTTTTGAAATCATTTAAAAATATATCTTTCTTTAAAGGAAGTGTCCCTATTAAAGTTTAAAATTCTTTTTAATATAAATTACAAATGTAATGATTTGAGTAAAATTCTATTTACATTCATTGGACATATAACAATATTTTAAATACTTTTTATATTTCTACTGAGATGATAAATTGGAACTAGCCTTTAGATAGCTAGCCAAAGTCAGCAGCTCTCTAATTTACTTAGCGTATTTAGCATAATCTCAATCGGCCTGCAAAGCCCTGGATATGCATCATGTTGACTCACTTTGTACCAGATGCACAGTGGATGTCTATATGCAGAGATAGACTCACAGATTTTATTTCTGGGTTATCTCCTTTGTATTCTGTCCATTTGCCCCTGGCTGTCATTATTCCATGCTCATCGACAGAAGAGTTATAGTTTGCAAAAACCTATCAGGTAGGCTGGACACTAGATAATTGAGGTGGTGATCAGTCCCAGAGAAAGACAATTGATAGTGATGGTGTCAGAGGCTGCACCTAACAAGATCTGTACCCTCTGTCTCCTTTAGCCTTTCCCTGGAATGGGCAGAGTATGGAATAACATGGACATGGGCTGGCTGTGCATAATACTCCTTGTAACTGCAATAGGATGGAGGGGTCTTTTGACATTGAGTCAGGTTATTAAATAGAAGTGTGGACTATTAAGGGGTGATCTTGACCCCCCAATACATTTTTTATCAAAGTGAAAAATGTTTGACACCACTGAACAGACTGGTGTAAGTGAAGGGAAATGCTTTACTGTGGACGTTTCTTCTGTGTTCTTCAAAACAAGAATTTTCAACATATTCATTTCTAAATATCTAGCAGCCTGTAGGACTCCTGGTGATCAACACTGGATGGACGTTGAGTGTGCTCTGAAATGATATTTGAAAACAAGATGGTTGGCCAAGCTTCATAAGAACTTGCTGAATGAAAAATAAATTTTGAAATTGCATTTCTAAATGACCATTTTAAGTTCACCTGTGTGCTAACTTGGTTTGGTGGAGATTTTCCTAAGAGGCTTGCAAATACATTCTCATTTTTATTACATGTTGGGACTGGTTGGGTGAAGGAGATTTTAGTGTCCACGTGAAAGCCTGTAAAAGCAGACCCTGGGGTGCCTTCTAGGCTCTAGCAGATAGCTACCCAGACTCTCAAGCTGTTTTGCTCCACCCTGCTAGTCTGCCTGTACCTTTTTTGGAACACTGAAAGACATCTCCCATCTCTCTCACATCCCCTACCTTTCCAAGACTTTTCAAGTCTAAAACACTGCATATTATCACACCCTAATTGTAGTGACAAGAACTAATGCAGCCCACTGACAATGGACTCAAACCAGAAAGAATGAAGACAGCTCTGCTTCTGCATGGCTATTAAACACCCTATAGTCTATATAAAAATATGCCAAGTTGAGGCTTAACAGTAATAAAATAGTATGGGTATTGCCTTCAATCCTGGCTGAATGAGCAATGCCCCCTGATTGGGTAATTGACAAACTACATACTGTAACACACTCCAGAATAGCCCTGCGTTTTCATTATGTTGAACAATAGGTTAACTAGATAACTCTGCACTTGGCAAGATTACTTCCCACTGACTCCAAGCATCTCCTTTCCTCCGCGAGCTATTCCCTGTGATAATTCTGCACTCTTCTCCCCAGCAGTGCACTTTCAACGCCAGTTACAAGCTAGCTCCATGGTGCTCAGATTCGCTCTTTTACCTCCCCCCAGGGTCAATTGCCTTTGGGAGGGAACCAATATAGATTAACAGGAAAATATACTGCTTGATTCATAGCATATAGAGGCCTTCAGATGCACGCTTGCTCCACTGAGACCAACGCTTTTTCCCTCTGTATCCTGTCTGCAATTAGCAAACAACTCTCTGTTCAAAACTCAGTCTTTCTGAGAAAGATACAGGCAAAAAATTATATATATATATATATCTTTAAAGACCTGGGTATGCCGTGTACTTTTTCTTTCTTTCTTTCTTTCTTCCTTCCTTTCTTCCTTTTTTTCCTTTTTTCTTTTCTTTTCCTTTTTCTTTTGTTTCTTTCTTTTTTCTTAGAGGTTAGAACACACTGGCTGGTAGGCTTAGGCATTTGAAGTCAAGGTGAGAATTTCCAGCGTCTGTTCTCTGCTTCTCCTCATCATGAATCATCAGGCTCACAGTCCCTAAATGAAAGCTCCCAGGCCTCACTGCCACTCCCTGCATGGCCAGGAGGTGAGGCCTGCTCACTTAATACTGGACATCCACAGATTTATAACAAAATGATAGATATAACTATGGTCATTGGAATTGCACTGAGTTACATTGACATGGTTTTCTGTTCCACAAGCCACTCCCCACACGCACCATAATTCAACCCCTAAGTGACAATAATACTATCTATGAAATTTATATTCATGATTATAAATTAATTCTTTCTTTGTTCCAGACCACCAGCAGCATGGACTTGTAATTTCCAAACAGCATTTATGGCATTAACTTGGGAATACTATCCATCAAACTTGATGACAAATGTGGAAGACGATAGTCTTGCCTGCCGCTGGCACAAGCCGCAGTCGGCTTACGGCGGAAAGAGAAAGCTGGACAGAGAAGCTGTAGGTGAGTGGCCTCTGCAGTCTGCCTCAGGAACGGACGAGACACAGCACAAACGTTTCACCAAAAAATTCCTTCACTGGTCACTTTTACAGAACAGTGTTAAGTGACCAGTCCTGATAATAATAAGATCTATTTATGCAGACCCTGATACACTCAATATTTTCTGCCAAGGCACATTCATTACACAGATTAAAAACGATGGGGGGATGGAAAGATAGCTCAGTGGCTAAGAGCGCTAGCTGCCCTTCCAGACGACCCAGATTCAATTCCCAGCACTCATATGGGAGCTCAGAACGGCTGTGACTCCAATTGCAAGGGATCTGACGCCCTCTTCTGGCCTTTATGAGTACTGTCCGCAGGTAGTACACAGATCCAGGAAAAAACACCCATACATAAAATAAAATAAGAAATTAAGTTAGTTTTTTGTTTGTTTGCTTGTTTGTTGTTTTAAGACCAAAAAACAAAGAGGTTGAGTGACTTGCTGAGTCACTGAATTATTGATTTGAATCCACACCCTTCTAACTTTAGAAAGCACAGAGATACCGAAGACATAGGTTTTAAAGAATAGAGTGCTTTTAACCAGCAGCCGCAACAAAAATCACTTTGATTTCTTTCTAAGGAAGTATAATTATTGTATTATATTAGGACTAGTCAGTTGGACTAGTGATAAAATGCTAATAAGGGGAGCTTAGCAGAGGGGCCCTTATGGTCTTAGATCCTGAGGCCAAACCCACCCAAGTTCCAATTCTGGGCCTTCAGCTTCCTAGGAAATCATTTAGCCTGAGTGGAGATAGTCTCCAGACTGGGGTAGTGGAGAGGAGGCAGGAAGAACTGGTATGCATTGAGCCTAAAGGTGGTGCTGATACAGGTACATGCTCACACAGCTGCAGAGACAAGATGCACAGGCCCTCTTCTCATAAGTGGGCTCCTCCACGAAGCTGCCACCACTTGAACATTCTGCTATTACACCCAGACATTGATGGGACCTAGTCAGGGGTGGGCAGACAGGGAGAGGACAGGGTGTTATGTGCTAGGCAGCCCCTCTCTTGCTTGGAAGAGGGGTTCTCCTGTGCACACAAGTCTCTTCTCCTCCTCTCTGCCAGCCAACACATTGAACCCAAACCCAGCACTGGCCAGTCATCTTCAAGCTGTCAAGTGTGACCCATTGGATTATGAGATGAGAGGCTGGGCTGCTCTTTGGCGAATAACAAAGGTTGAAGAAGCATGAGCGTCTAAGATCTTAGGCAGACACGGACACCAACTCAATCCCTGCAAAGCTGCCAAATGACCAGCTCTGACTAGTAACTTCTTCTCATAGCCTCAGTGCTTGCAATGCTGGATTCCATCTTTCCATTGTGGTTTAATGGTCAGTACCTGCAAACACTGTTTGGTTAGTTTATGCTTTCCCGGCCTGGGTACATCATGACTGTATTTACAGATGGTTAAGGTTTCAAGGTGGATTTCTGGAGGTTTCTCCACCAAGGGAATTGATGCTTAGACTCCAAGATCTGTTCCCATCTGATGGGCTGGTGACAATGGCTGCTCTGAGCTTAGTGTAGCCCAGAGTATGTGAAGATGTAGCTGCTGAGAATGTACCTTATAGAGCCAACTGCCTGGACTTGAAATCTAGTTTTGTCATTACTAGCTGTGTGCACCTAGATACTCTGCCTTTGTTTAAATTTCCCTTCCTTACCTGTAAAGTGTGCCTGTCTCATACAGTTGTGGTGAGAATTAGATGTACACACTAACCTTCATAAAGTATTTAGAGCAAGCTAGGAACACAATGATCACTCAATACATGAGTGCAGCACCTTGGTGTCTGGCAGCCTGAGAGCTAAGTGCCATGTCGTCTCTCCGCCCTCTAAAGCCTCCACCCTCCTCCCAAAACTTTCACAATAGATCTCTCCTGCCCTCCATATCCCAAAGGCAGGAGCTCTTCCCTCTTCTCCTGCGACACCCACTGTCCACACCAGTCCTGTTGAGGACTTCCAGCCTCCCCGTTTGCCCTCTGATTTCTGCCACATTTACCCATACATTTACATGTTTCACCATGCATACATGTATAGAATCACGCACAGTATATCTATCATATATATACATATATATGCTCTATGTGTATACATGATCTTCTATACAGTAATCCTCTGTAAACACAATATCAAGCATAATGACCTGTAGACGTGCCTTCTGATTACATGCCCTGCATCAGGTCCTGGATTTCTTCTCCATGCCACAGTTTCTAACTTGGTGGGTGTGTTCAATAAATTGGATGGGTTTGAAGGCCAGTTTCTACCCACAAAGACACATAAAATGCAAAGCCTGATTGCTCTCCCTTCCTGTTCAGCTGAAGAACGCTTCATTCCATTCTTGTCTAGAGTCGCTTAGCTCTCTGAGCAAGCGGCCCTGTGTTCTCGTGCGCTCTCCCAGCCCTGCTGCAGGCCCAGTCCTCAGCAGGCCTTGCTTCTGAGCTTTTCCTTCAAGCACTGCCCAACTAGGAACCAGCTCTCTTCCTCACTTGCTTTCCCTTGATAGCGTTTTTTCTTCTCATTGCTTAGAAAGGTTTTCGATGGAAGCTTAGTCAGTCTGCTGCTCCATACTCTTCCTTGGTCTTTTTGGCCATGATTTAATGGCTGTCACTTTACAGATTTGGGCCTCAGCTCTTCTTCCTGGGTCTTCCTATGTCTAGGAGATATGTATATATGTGTATGTATACACACATAAATTGTATGTACATACTCCTGTTTTCATGTGGTCTGATAGTAAGTGACCATACACTTTGTCACCAAACGGTGTTCTGTCATTAGTCTGCCAGGACAGCGGGTGTAGACCACACTGTCCCAGGGGACACTCCTGTCAGCAGGCTGGGCTGCTCTTTTCTCCTTTCAGGCCCTCCCTTTTCCCTCTTCTTCAGTCTCTTGTTCCTTTTCAGGGTCCCTCAAATTCCCACTGCACCCCAGCTTCTCTTCCTACCTTCCACACCTGGCCCTCCAAGCCCTGGCCCCCATGACTCTCCTGAGCCACCAGGGTTTTATTCTCTGGTGCTCTGAGGCTCACACTCTTGGCTCCTCTAGCCCCCATCATTCTCTTGGACCGTGCCTCAGTTCCACCTATGTGCTCGTTTCTGCGTCCCTCGTCCTCAGGGCCGTGAGTGTGCTACTCTCCGCTCAGCTCCGCGCCACTCTGCATGCGGAACAGGCTCAGGAACAGTCGGCCAGAATCTGCAACACGCTTCTGTTCAACTAATGAGCTGGCAAGTTTAGCTCCCACTGTGTGGCAGGCTCTGTTTGGGAGTCTGGAAACACCGAGATGAAGGTGCAGTGGCCGGTGAGAAACAGATTCGATGGAGAATGACCTAGGGAACAACACCGGAGACTGGCACTTAGAAGGATGCCAGGATTGGGGCACATGGAGGAAAGAGGCTCCAACTCCAAAGGAAAGATAGCAGTATGTGCCATGCTGGGGGAGAGGAAGGAGGCGGTGACTGACTGGCACACACTGTGTGGGAATGGGAATGCAGGGCACAGAGAGAAGGGAGGCTCTGCCATGGTCCCTCTTTGTGCATGCCCTCCTGCTTCGTCCTCTCTCACTCTTTCTCCTAAACAGGATTTTATTCTCTGGTGCTCTCTATCATCCCCATCCTGACACCCTTGAATGTCACGTCCTCAATCCAGGAGTGGCCTCCTGTCAGTTCTGTGACACAGAACCTCTTGTCTTCAGGGCCGTGGTCATTGGAAGCAGCTTACTGCCTTGCAAAGATCTTTCCCAGGGTTATCTGTTCATGGAAGGGTCACTTCCTCTGTCTGAGAGAGCACGAGCACTTGTAGAGGATGTGGTAAGGGCATGGGGAGCCATGAGTGTCACTGCCAGAGGGCAGAAGGATGCTCTCTTCAGTATCTGTGGCCCTGTTTGGGGACAGCAAACACAAGCACTGGAGCAGCTGGCTGTCTACTCAGAGGGGATTAGAGTATAAAGGAACCTGAAGGATGGGCCCACTGCCCCTGCCACTGGTGACTTGGGACCCCCAGACCTCCTTCCAGCTCTCAGAGAACTCTCATTTAAAAACAGCAGAGATGGATGATGCCAGGGGCAAAAGAGCATGGAGTTCTGAACCACTGTGGACTGATCCTCCTTTGG
Source organism: Cricetomys ansorgei (assembly GCA_026225945.1). Taxonomy (NCBI): domain Eukaryota; kingdom Metazoa; phylum Chordata; class Mammalia; order Rodentia; family Nesomyidae; genus Cricetomys; species Cricetomys ansorgei. Next base: position 379,220 of record JAMJFZ010004314.1, on the reverse strand, counting down.
TCCATGAGGATGGCTCTTTTGCCTCAGAGTCTGTGCACTGGACCAGATCTGGCTAGCAGTGTGATATCAGACTCCAGTGGTCCAGACCCTGGATGTCTGCTGGCCTTGCTGCTGGGTGAACTAGGCCATTTACCTAGAGAGTTTCAGGAGGGCAATTGTCTAAGTGGGCTTCTCCTGTGAGAGCCCCTCTAGAGAGTAGCTACAGAGTTGTCCTTTCATGAAGCACTGGCTTTCACTCCCCGCCGGGTCCATCCACAGCTATGCTTTCTTTTTCCTTTTTTAAAAATTTTACTTTTCATTGAAATATTTTAATTACTTTTCACTGAAAAATTATAATTGGAATATCTCTGTTGTGCATTATGATATTTCAGCACATATATGCAGTGCATGTCAACCAAATTAGAATGATTAGTATTTTGATCACTTCAAATGTTTACCTTTTCTTTTTAGTGAGAACATTAAAGTGTCCTCTTCTTGTTATCTTGAAATATGTGGTAAATTCCCCCTATGACAGTCACCCTGTTGCTGTGTGACAGGACACCTGCCCTCCTCCAGCTGTCGTTTCTACACAGTGTTTCCACTCCTCGTGACAGGCCAGGGCCTGAGAAACACGGCAAATTGCCAAAGCCAGCTCCATTTGGCTGAGCGTCCTATCCAGTGAATGACTCCTCCCCTTCTCTGAAGGAGGGAACCCTGAGGATGAGTGAGAGGCCCCATAAGGGGATCCTGCCTTTGGTAGGATGCTTCCCTGGGCCTCCACAGCCACAGGTGTCCCCCACTCTGTCCAGTCTGATGTGACAGGAAGTTGACTCACTGTAGAGGAAGCTGGGCTCAGCCACTTTCATCTATGCAGACCATAAGACCAGGGTAATTGCCCCTCCTCAGAGGCATCATGGGACTCAGAGGAGTGAACTACAGACTAGGCTCTCTAGAGGTCCAGGGAGGGAGCAGCAAGCTTCAGAGTACAGGAAGATCATTTTGAGGTGTGGAAAGGTATGTTTGTGTTAGAATGACACGTCTCGGGTCTTAGCACAAATTTAATTCACATGGCAACGTGAGCCTGATGAGTCCACATCTCACCACATATCTTGGTGAGTCTGAGAGAGAGGGAGACAGACAGACAGACAGACAGACAGACCACCCTGAACCAGGCTGCCTGAGGGTGTCAGGGGTAGAAGGGAAGGGCATTTGAAGGGAGGACCTGCAGACCCCTTCCCAGGCTCCCCGAAGAACCTTTCTGTTTTATACATTGGGGTTTCAAATAAGATTTCATCTGAAGGAGACTTAAACATTAAAATTTGAAACTGGAAAGATCACAGTGCACAGGTGCATGTGAGCTGCTCTGAGGAAGTCTGAGGGACTCCCAGGAGGAGAGTAATCTTAGTGAAACCTTGGCCATCCCAAGCCCTCTGGGAAAGAACCATTCTTTAGAGCCTATTTTCTGGGTAGCATTAAAACTTTTTATTAAATGTTAATTGTTTTGTGGGGAATATGTTATACCCTCTCCTGTCTTTTAAAAGCAAGAATAAGGGACATAATGAAACTGTTGTTTGAAAACTCAGAGTCACCTATTAGATTTTGTGTGGCCATCCCCAAGGACAAGAGGCCAGCCCAGAGGTTAGCTGGGTCAAGCATGCCTGATTGCCAGGCCCATCCTATTCTGCCACAGCTCTCATTTATACCACCATCTGTGGACTGTGGAGGGAAAGCAGAGCAATGAGGTGAAAATGGGGGTGCTGAGGATCAGGAGGGTGAGCCCCAGACTCTGCCGCCTTTGAGCCATGGGCCCCAGAGGGAGCCTCTCTTACCCATTTTTTTCTTCCGGAAGGTAAGGGGTTAGAACAAGATATCTCCAGGAAGGGATCTGGCACTTGTTAGCTACATAAGCAGAGGGAACCAACGCCTGTCAAGTTCTCAGATACCACTAGCACTGACCACTGAGAGTGAGCCCGGAGCTTTCCTCCATGTAAGGAAAGCCCAAGCTGGAATTTCCTGTAAAATACCTGGATTTTTAAATGTGTACAATACGGGGGGGGGGGGGGGCTGCTCTCACATTTTCCCACACTCCCTTTCTCTCTAGGAGGCCTTCTGGCCTACAGAGACTAGAGTGGGAATCTGCCCATGTCTCATTTACTGGGGTTAGGGTAACAGATGCAAATTCAGTTAAAAAGTTCGGGGAACCCTGCGGAAGAGGGAGAGGAAGGATTGTAGGAGCATGAGGGATCAAAGACACTGGGAGAACACAGCCCACAGAATCAACCAAGCCAAGCTGGAGCTGTTCACCCACTGCAGTGGCTCAGCAAGAAAGACAGGAGACATTTTCATAGATGTAACCCCTGCCAGACCTCAGCAGAGGAACCACTATCCTGACAAGAGCCATCCTGGACAGTGGAACTCTGAGCCTTTCATCTCAGGGGTTTTTTATTGATACCTAAGTTTCTCAGGTGTTCTATTGATAGCACGTGCAGATCATGAGAAGTCAAGCATCTTTTACATAAAGCCAACACCTGCAGACAATACAAATGCCAAGGCCTAGGCAGCCTGTTACCCATCAACCAACAATGCACAAAACAACCTTCTTTTTTTTTTTTTTTTTTTACCTGAGACAGGGTTTCTCTGTTGTAACTCTGGCTGTCCTGGAACTCACTCTGTAGACCAGGCTGGCCTCGAACTCACAGAGACCCACTTGGTCTGCCTCCTGAGTGCTGGGATTAAAGGCATGAGCCACCACTGCCCAGCAACCAAAACAACCGTTTTAAACATAACTAAAAATAATTGTCTGTATCACAGGGCTCATATGGGCTCACAGAGACTGGAGTGGTGATCACGGAGCTGTGTGGGTCTGTACTAGGTCCTCTTCATATATGACTGCTAGCTTGGTGTTTTTGTGGGACTCCCAACAGAACTGGGGGTGTCTCTGACTATTTTGCCTGTTCTTGGGACCCTTTTCCTCCTACTGGGTTGCCGAGTCCAGCCTTGCTATGAGGGTTTATGCTCGGTCTTACTGCATCTTGTTCTGCAGTGTTTGGTTGATATCCCTTGAAGGCCTACTTTTTTTCTAAAGGGAAGTGGAGAGGGAGTGAATCTGGGGGTGAGGGAATATAGGGGGGACTGGGAGGAGTGGAGAGAGAGGAGACTGCGGTTGGGATGTATTGTATGAGAGAACAAAACACGTTTGGGAAGGCACAGGGGCAGAGGGGTCATTCTCTGCCAGGTGCTTGCTGCAAGCTGCATGGGAGTGTAGCCTGGTGGAATCCATTAGCTGGCACTGGTGGCTCACAAACCAGGGAGAAGCATCTGCCTGGGTAGACAGGCCTCAGGCCATGCACGGAAAGGAAGAAATAGCAAAAGAGCCATGGGACACTCATTGGTGCTTCCTCTTCAGAGTTCCCTCTGCCCCCTACTTCCCAGGGGCCCTCCTCAGTCCCAGAGAGAAGCCAAGACTCAGGTCTTCTTGCCTGGACACAGTCTCCGGGCTTCTCCCCAAAGAAGACCAGGCTCACATTATTCTGTTTCCCAAAGAAGAAAGCTGTCCTTCAGTGGGGTCTTGCCAGGCCTGTTGGCTCACGGGGCCCCTGTGGCTTCCCTCCATCCCTTTCAGCCTGTTCCAAATCGAGCAGCTGGGGACTTCTGTCCAAAAGGGTCATGTTTCCTACACTGTTTTTCTTGAACTGCCCACACCGAATTTTGTTCCCTATGTGGTATGTGATAGAGCAAGTATCATGATGACCTCTCTACGTGAAATAATAGTTGCTATTTACTGTAGACCTACTAAGTGCCACAGAGGAACAGACATAACCGTTCCCATTTTGCAGATGAGGTAACTGAGGCTTTTAAAGCCCAGTAACTTCCCCAAGTTCCCACAGAGAACAGTGAATCACAGAGAGGAGGGAACTGCACACAGACCCCCTCAGTGAGCCTGCCCACAAATGGGTTAGACGATACCATCCTGCCTCCTAGTGGTCAGGTCACTCGCCAGCTCAACCTAGGGCAGGGAGGCCTCTCCCTCTCCTGCCACCCCAGGGACCTGACAGCTGATTATTTCAAGAAGAGGCCTTGGGCAGTCTGGGACACTGAGGCCTGGGAGCAAATGGCAGCAGCTGGCTCCCATTCTCAGACCTTGTCACCTCTCACCCAGGGAGTGGCTGTGACAGCCCCGGGCGCACAACCTTTTTAGTACTGATCAGCCAGAACACAGGGCTCATTGACTCTCCTGGTCAGAGCACCCATGGCCTCAGTCCACAGCCTCGCCTCTCCAGGTGGCCACCACGCACTCTTCCTTGTTATTCAGCCCTTCACGTGCAGCATGGAACTGCTTGTCCTTGGGAAAGTGGCCCTGGGGCAATGTAGTGATTTGCACAGCTTGTCACCTGGACTCACTGTCTTTAATTTTGTAAGTTATGAGATGAAGACGGCAGAACTCTTCAACCTGGAGATCCCTTTCCAACCCCGTCATTGTGGTTGCTTATTGAGATTTGCAGACAAATACTAACACACAAAAAATAGATGTGCTGAGCCGTGACTCTTCCAGCTCTGGACACCTGGCCCCTTCTTCTAACACAGCCCGTGCTTGTCTCGCCAAATAGCTGAGCATAGCTTTGTCTCTCCCTTCTGCAAATATCCATTCTCCTGTTCTGAACCTGTGTGTCATCAGGTAATGCCGGGCTCAATGGGAGCTCTTCGAGCTCTGGTGAATTTGAGTGGCATTCTCTGCTGGGAGTGAGGAATCTTTGAGTGGCCCTACCACCTGCTCTCATTGCTTCCAGAATGATCTAAGAAACATGGGAATTCTGATTTAAAAAAAAACAAAAGTATTAATACTATCTGCCCTACTCTATGCCCCAAATTTGTATATCATTTCTCACCCCAACTAGTACCTTGTTGAAACTTACAAAACAATTCTTTTGTGGCATTTTTAGATGTTTTATTTTGGAAGTTTTTATCTAATATACTCAAAAATGCACTTTCCCTTCCAACCTTGATGACTCCTAGCCATGCTTTGAAACCCCAGCAAGCCCTGCCCTTCTAGGGATGGACTGCCACCCTCCCCTCCCTGCCTTACAGCACAGGTGCTTATTGAGAAAAGCCAAGCCATTCATTATGGTGGAAGCCTGTGCCTGTGTCTACATATAAAATTAAGGAAGAATCAATAAAACGTGACATAAGTAACTTCTGATTTCAGCAGGAGCTGCAGTTGATAGGTAAAGATCAAAACCATCAAGCCATTTAAATATTTGATTAGACGAGATTGATGAGTGCGGCCCCATTCTTAAAAAATTAGTATTCTGATAACATTATCAAGAACTATGTTGGAAAATGTTTTGTGCCTAAGGGACCACAAATAAATACATGCTTAAGTGAAACTAAAGAAATTTAATTATGTGTATGAACATTTATACTAAATGGTTTCTCCGGGAAGCCGATGGGAAATTACAGCTAACAAGTGCCACAGAATAAGGTCTGTTGTCGAGGGTTATTAGCCTAATCACATAATCCAATTTCACTTCCAAGCACAGTCGTGTCATTTGTCCACGTCAAAATAAAACCATTGTTAAGCCTTAATAAAATCAGAATGGAGGGGGTGGGGGCTGAGGACAATGTCTTCCTTTAAAAGTGGGCTTATAACCTAACTTTTCTCATCATTCCAAAAACAGTACAAAGATCTGAAACTGGACAGAAACAAAACAGGGAAGGAATCTGGGAATGCAATTCACAGACATTTTTCTTCACAAAAGTCATCGACAAAGGAGAAGTAAAATAATTGGTTTTGCTCTCAAAATTTGGCAAAGCAAATTTGTTCCAAGGCTGAGATGTTCCTAGCCAGCTCTAAACCCAAGGTGCATTTTTACAGCCAAGAACGGGGGCCCTGAAACGGAGTAACAGAAACGCTGATCCAGCCTGCACTCAGCAGCAGGGATGGTGCCACTGAAATTTATGGAGAGCACATTTTGGTTTTGTCAGGTTTTTAAACAGAGACTGTTATAAATTTGAAGAGGCACTGTCCCACTAGATCGCGTGGCGCGTGTTAGCGTTGTTATGCACCCGTCCTCTGTGTGTAGTGGCATTTGTGTCTGGAGTGGCACTGCAATGACAGCTCATCCCAATTAGCGAAAGAGGGTGCCAATTCCAGATTTGTACTGAAAACAACCACACTGATGAAAAGCATCATGATTGTCATCACCGTGGTGATGACCAGCTGCAAGACACTAGCAAAGGTGCCAATCCTGGAGCAGAGTTCTCCTCCTGTGCCTTTCTTTGGTAGCAGAAGGTGACATGATAGACTTGATGGGAACGCTGAGAAGTGTGTCTCATTCCAGGCAATGGAGCAGAGCACTACACCACCCTCTAGACTCTCAGCTTACACACCCACACACACGCACACACATACACACACACATACACACACACATACACACATGCACACACACACATACACACACCCACATACACATACATACACACATCCACACATACACACATGCACACACACACATACACACATACACATACACACATGCACACACACACATACACACATACACACACATACACACATACACATACACACATACACACATGCACACACACACATACACACACCCACATACACATACACACACATACACACACACACCACACACACATACATACACACACATACACACACATACACATACACACACATATACACATACACACACACATACTACACACACATACCACACACACATACACACATACACACACACATACACACATACACACACCCACATACACATACACACACACACATACACATACACATACACACACCCACATACACACACACACACCACACACACACCACACACACATACATGCATACACACACATACACACACACATACACACACACACACACGTGTGTGTGTGTGTGCATGTGCATGTGCTCATTTGCAGGTGCCCTTGGAGGCCAGAAGAGGGCAGAGAGCATCAGATCTCTTAGGGCTAGAGTTATAGGAGGTTGTGGGCCACCCAATATGTATGGGTGCTGGGAAGTGAATTCAGTTCTCTGGAAAAACAGCAAGTGCTGTTAACCACTGACTTCTCTCTCTGGCACTCAAGCAAGATTTTGTTTAAAGATGTGGATACGAATATTATGCCTTCCTAAGAACACATCCTTAAGCAAGAGAGAGAGAAGCCTTGAAGACAATTCAAACTGGAGGGAGGGCCCAACAGCCAGCAAGGAACTCCTTCCCCTCTTTCATGGAAACTATTGGATGGGGATCAGGTAGAGAGGGGTAACATCAGAGTCTAGGGATGAACACAGATCACATTTTCAAATGGGATTTATTTCTGCAGGAGAAGGAGTAGATTAATGGGGAATCCTGAAATCCAAGTCATCAATTACTATTCTATGCTCTTGGCTTAACACACCTTCATTGTAAGGAGTGACCTGTGATTCTCCCAAAAGGAGCTCTTCATGATGCCTAACCCTCCTTGTTATGAGCTTTTGATTTTCTTGTTTTCTGAAGCCATTGTCATTATTGCAAGATAGTGTGATCAACATAAGATAAGGGACTCAGACTCCTGTTTCCCCTGTCATTTCTGAAATTGAAGCCTTGGGATTTGAACTCTGAGATCCATATCATGATATAGGAACAGCAGGTCCTGTCGAGGAACTAAGCCAGGGGTCAACTGGCCAGTTAGGAAAGCGTGGAGAAGAGTGGAGAGAGAAGGAATGGAACACTATGAAATTTGCCCCTGAGTATGACATGAATGGATGTGTCCATGCCTCCATGAAAAAGTAGAAGCTGTGGTAATAGCGAACATCTATGGCACACTCACTGGGCAGTGTACCCTTGATTTCATGCTAGTGTTAGATAGGGAACTGCGCCTTCAGGACGGGGCAGTTTGCCAAGGTGAGCAGCCCCGCTCCATGCCATGCCCTGAGTTAGTTATCTACAGTGTTCTATCTGTGCCCACTTGAGCGCTGAGTTATTGTGGCCACGCAAGGTCATATGGCCAGTATACGATAGAAATAGAATTTGGATTCCTACAGTTCCGTGCCAGCATCTGCATTCTAAACCATTATGCTGTGATTTGCTACAAAATTTGGTGGGGAAGAAACAGAGAGCAAAATTGAATGTATATATCACTGTAATTGTGTTCAGATTAGACTCAAAAATGCATGAGTAGCTAGATACGAACAAGAAAAATGCCAGAGATTCTAAAAGGAATTCTTTCTACTTTATATTTTCTAAAGTTTCTTCAATTATAATGTATGACTTTTCTAATGAAAATGATTTTTTAAATGTAGCCATAAATGTGTACTATTTCATGAATAAACGCTGTCTGATATTATAAACACCATCGGAAAGTCAATACAATAAAGACAAAAAGAAATAAACAAGGAAGATAAGAAAAAAGTCCCTTGAACAAGTGTCTTAAAACCAGAGACAGGTATCTATGACCACTCTAACTGTCCTTGAACCCCCAGAGGGTCAAATCTGAGAGAGAAGTCATGTCAATGACCCCAAAAAAATTTCAATCATAAAAGACATTTAATACAATTGGGGAATTTGAATGTCTACTGGAACATAGATGATATGGAATTACTGTTCCCAAGCACTGCTAAGAGCCTAGGGTGTGCTGGTCACGAGGGAAAACTGAAGAGATATGGTCCCTACCACAAAGCACAATGTAACTTCAAGTCAATAAGTGCATTGGCTTTAAATGAGAAACTGTGTCAAATAGTATACACCAGAAGCTGTATACTTCATGACAAATGAAAGAAAAAGTTATAATTACAAGGAAGTACACATTAGTATATTAGTACATAGTATATTTGTATAGACTTGTATATTGAGAGTTGGTGAGAGCAATTTCTCTTTTGCTCTGCAGCACTGCTAAATTAACAATTGGCAATTGGTTAGGTTTGCACCAAACAAAGGTTCTAAGGAAAAGTGTTAGAGAACTATAAATCCCACTTAAGCAGGAGCTCCAGTGTCAGTATGGCAGTGTCTCTTACATGCCCAACAGCTGTCCCTCTCCATTACCAGGGCAAACCAGCATCTTTAAAATACACAGGTATCGAGCTGTGTACACATAAATTAACTGCAACTCAAAGAAAGAAGAAAACTCTATTCAAATCTGCGTTTCTCTTTATTGGCTTTTCCATTTGTCATGAACAATTTGTAAGTAGATATCTACCATCATACCAAGCACCATGTAAAACCTCTCACTCAATAACCCGATTGGAATCCAGGTGATCTATCCAGGGGCAACAGTTATCAAATGGGCCATTTTATAACCAGGGCACAGGTTAATCACCCTTAGCCTCCTGGGTGGGCTCACCCAGGCTGCTGCTTACTGCTGACTTCCCAGCAGCCTCCTGTTTTATGGTTAGTTAATTATTCTTTACTAACATTAATGTACTCTGAAACCGGGACCATCAAACAGTATGCTGAAAGAGATGTCGATTCTCTTTTATTGTTGTTGTACTGGTTTTTTTTTTCCACACTTACAACACTGTTGTTCAGAAGGTCCCTGATGAATACATAAATTCTATCCATTTATTTTACCTAGGGCTTTTCCTGATGTCCACAAGGATCACAATAAGCTTCTAAAATAAACAATCTCTCGCTATAGAAGGGAATCTAAATGAATCGAGAAACTAAAGAGGATTGGGGCTGAAAAACATAAAACCAAGAGTCTGGCATGAAGTGTCCACACCCTCCAGGAATTCCTGCGCATGCATGTCCACACTGAAGTGAAACTACAGACCTGCGTCTGAACTCCTAGGACAAAAGCATCCAGGGAAATATAATTGACTCATTTATATCTTAAATATTTACTTCACACTTTAGACAAAAGATGTTCAATTGTGATTACCGAGCACAAGATTTGAAAAACAAAAACATACCACCAAGCCTCACAGACAAATTTTAATAGTTAGACATGTAATTATAAATTATAAGACTTCTATAAAGAATAAAATAAATTCTATAAGGAATAATGTTCTAAGGTAGCAAATATTAGAGATCAAGATTGAACTGTAGGTGAGACAGAATGTAACTGAACTTGAAACTCCATTGAATTGCTTCAAATTCCCATTCTCTTCTGATTTCCCATTAGAACTCCAGTCTCTAATAAAGCACTGCACCACCCAGCTGCCTGTGCATCAGGAGATGACCATGTGACTAAGTCCTGGCCAATGTAAGTGGGTTGCCAAGTTGTATGGCTTCTGCAAAGTCAGCAGCCATAGCTGGGACAAGCAGCCTTTTGTGCTCCTGTGTAAGAGCTGAAGTTCCAGTGGACCCTCAGGACCTCACCTGCAGAGAGATCTGCAGGTGGTAGGTGTGCCTGAGAGGGGCAGGGAGAAAGACTACCAAACTCCCTGCACAAAAGAGAGTTTATTGTCTCTTTTGTTTCACCCATAGTTCCTTTAAACTGTGGGTCATGACTCCATACTGAATGGGGGGGGTCCCAAAAATTCGGTAACTGTAAGATTTCTAAAGGTGTGTGACCCACATTCAAGCTCTCGATGAATCCCGGGAGTTCTGGCAACTGTGACCTTGTGGTATCATGTGATTTCCTCCACTGCCTGTGAAGTTCATGCTGTACAAACCCTCTCTCCAAGCAAGGCTAACCAACAATGCCTGAAACACTTTGACTCAGATCTGATGCTATTTCACGGTATTGGACAGTGGTGTTCTTATTGGACAGAGTTTTCAACTCTTATCAAAAAAAGGTAGTTAATCAAGTAAGACCAAGACTTAAAAAATCTCCTACATATGAGCATCAAATTAGTGTGTCTTTGGGCTGCTTTTGTTAGAATGTTTAAATTTTAAACTTACTACTTGGTTACTGACCTGAGTTTCCTTTAAGAACTTTTAAATTAATTTTGGCTTGGGATTCGGACAGCATTTCCAACCTTTTCTGGAATGGCCCTCTGTGAAATGATACTCTGTTCTTGCAAAGTGGCAATCTCAGCACTGCCAATCACAAAAGCAGAATATTGATCAGCTCCAAAAAAACATTAAAGATTCCCCATGCCCTACAGTATCAAGGGTTCATATTTCATTCAAAAGGAAAAAAGCAGATTCATCTTGTTAGTGTACAAATTTGTGTTCATCTTTAGTAAATAGGATAAGTGCATGTATGCCTAAGAACTACGTTAAAATGCCTTTCTCTGTGATTTACTACCAGCAGGTTTTGATGTGTATGCTTACATCAATATGCCTCTCAACCCAGGATCCCATATGTAGAGGTGTGTGTGTTGGGGGAGGGGTGCCTGAGAAGTCCTGCATTAGCTCACTGTCCTTTAGGGGATCCCATATGCAGAGGTGTGTGTGTTGGGGGAGGGGTGCTTGAGAAGTCCTGCATTAGCTCACTGTCCTTTAGACTCACCATGGTGAGCAGCTGACCACAAACCCAGCTGCAATCATCCTCAGATCCAAGGCTGGGAAAACAATTCCAGGCAACAGCCATCAAGTCATTTTTTCTGGCCACTGCTTAGGTCTGAATATGGATTGTGTCCCTTGTGGTGCATTAAAATTTAATCCTTATTGTGAGGTATTAAGAGGGCAGAAATTTAACCTGACCATGGTGTTCAGATGTGGGGCCTCTGGGGTACAATTGAGGTTCTATAAGACCATCAGGGTGGAGCTGCTGTGACTGAATTCTGGTAGCTTCATAAGAGAGCCACAAGAGAGACACACATCCTCCCACACACTCGCTGTCACTGCCTGTGCTGAGTCAGGAGTTTGCCGGAAAGAAGTCTGGAACCCAGTGCTGCCCCGAGACTGTGGACTTCAGAACTATAAGCCACCATTAACCTTTTCTCTCTATAAGGAATGAAGATTCAGGTATTTCACTATAGTAATAGAAATAAACTAATACAACCACTGAAATAGTTCCTCAAATAAAACCCTGTTCAGAAGACAGGTGAAAGCAGAGCTGTTAGAGTCAAGCTGTAATCCGTGTCTTCAAGCCCATTCCCTCCTCTCCCTTAGCTCACTCCCAACCTGGCCCTGTGGAACTTCAGATTCCCAGGTATGAGCCATGGTAAACTAGGCCCTCATGAGAAACCCAAGTATTTCTGTTATTGAGAACTGAGAGGCCCATGGCTCTTCCCAGAGAGAAGTCTAAAAGCAACATTAAGGGCAAAGGACAGGGAAGCAGGGGCTGCAAGAGTGAAACACGGTGCAGTTACCACGTCCTCCAGCCTGTCTTGATTCTAGGAGAACCTCAGCCAAGCTGTGCTGGGTAGTTTTGTATCCCTGTGACCCAAGCTAGAGTCGTTTGGGAAGACAGAACTCACTGAGAAAATGCCCCCACTAAACTGGCCTGTGGAAAAGCCTGTAAGGCATTTTCTTGATTGATACTTGATGTGGGAAGATCCAGCTGGCTGAGGGTTGTCCCATCTCTGGGCTTCTGATCCTGGATGCTATAAGAAAGTAGGTTGAACAAGCCATGAGGAATCAACACACCGCCGTGGCTTCTGCATCAGCTTCTGTGTCCCGGTTCCTGCTCTGTTTGAGCTTATCCCCTGCCTTTCCTCAGCACTGGGTTGTGACCTGAGAGGTGTAAGCAGAAAAAAGCCCGTTCCTTCTCAAGATGCTTTTGGTCCTATAAAAACCCTACTTATCACTGGGTAATGCTCCTACTGTTCAGAAAACAAATGAAAGCAGAGCTGTTCTGAGTAAAAGCTGAAACCCTTGCATGTTCCTAGGCCCAGTCCCTCCTCTTGGTCCTGTAGAAACCCTGACAAGACACAAGCACTGAGCAGCCCTTCCCCTCCCTGCTGAATCTGGCTCCATTAAGCTCTGCTTCAGCTGCAGAAGGGACAGCTGCATGGAAGGCCCCTCTGGCACAGTTCACAGGGCCTTCTCTTGGGAGCAGGTAACCCCCCCTCCAAAGATTTCCATCACACACTTGTTTGGCCTGCAAATAAATTGGCAACGCAGCTGAATTTAATCTTTTGATTCCCCCTTGAGAACCAATTTCTACAAGCCATTCCCATGTAGACAAAAAGATTTTGTCTCACTAAACCTGTTTATTGACCAAAACTGTCACCTCTGCTCTGACCACTGACCTTATCTGAATATTCAAATCTATTACAGAGCGCAAGTTCAAATGATTTTGGTGCCCTCTGGAAGCCCTGTTTTCATAGTGGACTGATTACGAATGACAATATTATAAGGGCTTTAATTGAGATTCTCCAAACAATTTGCACCCTGGATTTATAAACCTAATATATTCGGATGTGTGATGCTGCTGACGCTGGGGTTTTGGGTTGTTGATTTGTTTTTGTTTGCTTCACATGTAAGTTGGCTATGCTTTCCAAAAGCTACTACCTCTTCTATCCTTCCTCAAGCCAAGTAATCCTTAACCTTAGTCCGAAAACAGAACACCATTTGCATTCCAACACAAACCACAGTTCTGAGTGTTCAGCACCACTGCGCAGAAGCCAAGACTGTACCCCTACGCCTCTGTGGTAGAACGCGGGTTCTGACAGTTGTGTTTGTGAGCCTTGGAGAAGCCATTTAAATCCTCTTCACCTGACCTCCCAGTAATCAAGGAAGGGTAAAATAATTCTACACAGCACTCTCAAAATTGATGTTTGGGCAGAATTAATTAGTCGATGTCAAAGGTTTAAAAATCAAAAGAAGTCCCTGAAAATGGGCTGTTTTTATTCAACAGACATATTTGTAAACAACAGTAGATGTCAGTAGTAAGAAGACCCAGGTCTTATTGTTGCATACGCCAACCCCAGTGCCCAGTGAACTGAGTGCTTTTACCAGCCCTGCTTCACAGGTGTGGTAAACAGAAGCTTGGAGTTCTTAAGCCAGGAAACAAAAACATACCTTTGTAACTCACTAAGACTGACAGTGCAGATACAGGCTGATTTACTGGATTTCCAGCTCCATCCTTAAAACATCCTGAAAAGGAAGATCAAGTAGCCAGCTCTCTCCTCCAGTGGCCTCAGTCAGCACCTAAGGTGGTTGGTGGGGAGCTAGACAGTCTGAGTTTTCCCTTGACCTTCATCTGGAAAATTGGCTGACCTATGCAAATAAACACTGGAACCTTCCATCCGTAGAGACCTCTTCATTTCATCCGACTGTCTCATCTTTGGCGGCTGATATGATTGAAAAGCTAGCCCGTGAACAAAAGGCTGCTGCGAGGTGTAAGACAATAGGAGCTAGCATGGTCACGGGGACTTCCAACTAACTCCACCCACGTGCTAACGGGTACAGCCAGTGGCAGAAAGCAAATGAATGTCTTTTTCTACATGTGCTTCGAGGGACCTGTTGTGCCTAGCAGTACAGGGCAGTTTCACTCTCAGTTCTGGACTCTGGCAAAATGAAGTACAGCCGTTCCAAATCAGGTGTAAAGTCCAGGCCTGAAAGAAATGACCTGTCCGAGTGCTAATATTTCAGGGTTTCTAAGTTAAAAACTCACTGCAGGTAATTTATAGCCCAGATTGGCTGAGTTCCCCCCCCAAGACAGTGCATTTAATCAACGTTAACTGGTGAAAATTATGAAGCCTCTTAATTGAGCTCTCCTACGGTGGGTTTTCAGCGCAGCCATGTGAGCACCACAGAAAACAACAAAATGAATAAACCACGCTTTCCTCGGGTTCCATTTTCAAATACGACGTCTGGAATGAAGAGCTGGGATCTCCAGGCGGTGATCTTCATGCATAGTATAGTGTTTGTCCTGAATTTCATTGCTTTGAAAAAGAGGCATGAAAAGTCTTGATTTAGTTGGCATTTAATGTGATTTTTATAGAACTTCTGTGATATAATCAGTCACAATGGGAATCGGTGGGGAAACTTACAGAGCAGTAAACCCTTCGCTATTGTTCTCTCTGTGCTCTGATTGGCTTGCTGGGTATACACAGCTGAAAAAATCCCAGTTCACATACACCTACTCTATTTGTAGACACCCATAATGATTGAGTGCGGGCCAGCACCATCCCCTCTCCCAGCCAGCCAGCCAGTCAGAATGCAGGGAAGACAATAGGTATGTTGGAACAGCAACAAAGAATGTGTGGTTGTAAATCACCTTCGGTTTCTGCATAGCTGGGAATAGTAACGCACAAGCAGTAGGCAAGTATATTAATGTCTCCTGCTCTCCATAAATGAAGGCTGTGCACAGCGATGCACTCTTGACTGTTATTCCAAGATGGCTTTTTTAGTATTAGATTCTCTGCTTTATTTTTTAAAGCAAAATGTGTATTTTGCTATTATTTAGAAGCAATGTCTCCCCGTTTGTTGGGGCCTGTAAGCATCTCTTTCCAGCAGATCCACACATTGTCCTTGTTGCACGGTGATTGACTAGTGATGTATTTAGAACTCAGAGGTATACAGTTCCTGGAGCCCTTAATGATGTCAGAAAAAAAGGGTCTCATAAAAGACCTTGCTTCATCTAGTCGATTCAAATTCAGAAAATGATCAGAACTGTGTGAAAATATAAAATGCAATACGGTAGCAACACATTACATTTACATGTTTTAAATATGCTTACCCATGCATTTAATTTAGACTTAATGAAATAGTTATTATATGCAACCAAAACATCAGTGTTATTAAAAACAAATTTGTGGAGGATTAATGGTCATGTGATACGTCACTCTACCTATGCCAGGGCCTTCCGTCCTCAACAATGTGCTTTTAATCATTCACTTGCCTATTATTTGTTAAAATGATTGTATTTCCACCCAGTGAGACTAAGCGGGGTGCTCTTCGGATTTTGGATAAACGCTGATCGATCCTTTCAACGACGTGAAACGGGCACCAGTCTGGTTGCACCAACTCTGCATGTCTGTCCTTTCTGCATGAGTCCTAGTCCACTGGAGCAAGGCTAACAGGACTGCCGTATGAGCTCTAAGCTGTCAATCGAGGGGATAAATTTGCTGTTATTGATGATCAGCAGATATGTCAATATTTAGCCAAGGTCAAATACCTGTATTCAGTTTTCTTTTTCTTCCTCTTTTTCTCTGTAATTTTAAAAGGCTACAGGAGTGGGAGAAATAATGGAAAACAAATTGCTTCTTGAAGTTTTTCGCTTTCGAATAGCTGGGGAGATTAATTCACTCAACTACAATTGCTTCCTTACTGTCTCGGCTACCCAAAAATGAAATGCCACGTATGATACCATCTTTACCCCACAGGTCATAATAACTATAGTGATCACAGCAGGGCTGGGCTCGATTACGGAAAACGAGACCCCAGCCAATCTCCCACACACCCCTGTCTGCCAAGCAGCTGTCCGGGTGCTATAATTGTGTTTACCTATTACCATGCCTTTATTTCATTACTTAGGACTTGTGAGCTGCTATAAAAGGAGACAGAATTCTGGAAGACACTGGAAGCTCTTGCCGATGAGTGCTGAGCTTAGGGAAGCCTTCCCCGGCGTTCTCAGAGGTCGTCTGTGCCCTCCTTCACCCACATTCTATGGCATAGTCTCAAAGCCCTCACCAATGTTAGGGGCAGAGAAGCACTGCTCTTCCCAGGGCCACTGCCCTAGCTGCTTCTTCCGTCTTGGGACGGGTGATGAATGAGTCTGTGGCTTGGGAATTGTTGCCTCATTCTATTATGTCTGGGTTCCGACCAGCTTCTCTTTATGACAATGTGTTTATCCTTCTCCCAGTTGGTCACTGGTAGTAACTGCTGCCATTAGTTAAGTGTTCAGTGTTTGTTAGGCCTCGCTATTATCTCACTTAATGTTCACAGCAAACTGTAGGCAGGTAATGACAAGATCAATGGGGTGCCAGGCACACCTCAGGGAACTTCTGCTCATGATTTCTTAGATTCGTACCAAGAGTCTGAGTTTGATATTGCTATCAACCTCATTTTAAGAGGAAGAGACAAAAGTCCGTAAGTCCACAAAGTTAGTTCAGGGAGGATCTAGGCTTTGAACCCTGGTAATTGTTTCCTAAGGCATGTTGCTCTATCAGGAGATGCTAACCTTGGTTTAAATCAGGAACAAAGGTTCAGAATGGTTGGGAAACTTGCCCAAAGTCACACAGTGGCTATCCAGTATTAAAGCTGGAAGTCAAGGCCAAGAATGGCTGTTTCCAAATCCCAAGCATTTAGCTCAGAAAGCTCTCTGACCACCCTTCCATTCCTCAGCTGTATAGGTAGGCTTCCATTTAAACTGATTGTGCATGCCCACGCATGCTTCATTGTCATCTCTGTGATAAAACACCTGGAAGAAGCAAGATCAAGGGAAGGGTTCATTATGTTGCTGGTTCATTGTTTCTGTGATGGAGTAATGGTTTGGTGGAACAAACCTCCTCACCTCATAATAACCAGGAAGTTGACAGAAAGTGAGGGCCTAGGACAAGATGTCACCCCCAAGAATACACCCCAGGATGCTACTTCTTTGTTTTGTTCTTTGTTTGTTTTGTTTTTCATTTTTGTTGTTGTTGTTGTTGTTTGTCAAGACAGGGTTTCTCTGTGAAGACTGGGCTGGCCTGAAACTCAACTTGTAGACCAGGCTGGCCTTGAACTCACAGAGATCCTCCTGCCTCTGCCTCCCAAGTGCTGGGATTAAAGGCGTGCACCACCACCACCCGGTGTAAGCTACTTCTTCAAATTGAGCCCCATTTCTGCGTGTTTCCGATCATTCTTAATGATGTCATCAAACCGTGAACCAGTCAGTGGATGAGCTCATTGGTTATGTAAGAGTCTTCATGATCCAGTCACTGCTCAAAGACTGGATGCATTAGCTGTGGTCCAAATCTGAAATACATGTGCCTTTTAGGGGGATGTTTCATAACCAAACAAACTGTACTTTAATAGATGCCTGACTCTTAATAGTTGCTCACTAAACACACTTATCAAAACCAACTGCCCCTGATGTATAGGTGAGGTCTGTGACCCTCCTAGTGCACACTCGGTGTTCTCACTAGCTCCGTTCCATCATTCTGCAACAGTGTGCTCTATATTGCCTACGAATAGCTATAAAGATAGTGCAGTCTTAACTAGTCTGGAGTTCTCTCAAGGGCAGATAAAGCGTCTTCATCTTGTGCTTACTGCCCACCAGCACTATGTCCTGCATGTGGTAAGCATCTGAGGAGACTGCAGGCTTCTTTCTTCTTCCTGGATGCTTCATCCATACATTTCTTGGTGTCCTGCACAGCTGGGAGCAGCCATTTAACTGGGGGAGGGGGTAGCACGATAACCACCACCATCTGCTTCTGGTCCCTCCACAACCGCTTCTCCCCCTTCCAAAGGCACAGCACTGCCAGAGCAGAGAGCGAGATAACAAACTGAGGCAGGCCCTGGGTTTCTGCACAGAAGAGAGCCACCCAGAGTCTGGGTACTAGGGACCCTGACATGAATGAGCAGTGAGTCTATATTCTGTGTCAGAATTACTCCGTACTTGGAATCTATTTGTTAAAGAAAGTCACACTCTCCACCTTCCACAGTGAGGCTAGGAGGTCAGAATCCTCAGAACCAGTGAAGTGCTTTAGCCAGAAGAACAGCAATCCTCTGTTTAAAGTCTCCAGCTTTCTCTACCACTTGGTGGAAGTTCCACCGTTGTAACACGGCGCCCTGGTGCCGTCCTACCTGGAAAATGAGAGCTGATTTTTAGAATACCTTAACATCAGACAGAAGAAGTTTAAATATTACTTTACGTGGATGGTGTTTTTTTTTTCCAGACTCTTCAAAAACTGCAACATGTCGGTCAAATGTGATGTCACTTCTCACTCTGTATTTAAAGATTACGTTTTGTGGCAAAATAAACATGCGCTTATCATAAAGTTAAGAAATTAAGCACGAACTCCAAAAGGAAATTGAATTTACTCAAATATATATGAAAAATATAGGCTTAAAACGGTCATCACACATTCTTCTACATTAGAGTCAATGTATACGTAGTGTTGTCAGCAAGCATAAACTTCTGACCGACGCCCTCTGTGCACCAGCTATCCCTGGGATGCAGTCACAGTCTAGGGCAGTGAGCATGGTGCCCTCTGTGCACCAGCTATCCCTGGGATGCAGTCACAGTCTAGGGCAGTGAGCATGGCGCCCTCTGTGCACCAGTTATGCACTGGGGCAGTAAGCATGGTAGTTTTGCTCTCTCATTGCTTCATTCGCTAACAAGAGCTACTTGGGTTTCCTCTCTGCGGTGAAGAACTTTCTGAAGAAGAAATGCATGTCTGTGCCTCTGTACAAGAGAACATTCATGAGGTGAAAGCTTTAGTGTAGAAGCTACTGCCTGTTTGCCCTCACCTCTGTGAGTTAGGCCAGTGTCCAGTGGGAGTGAAGAGAAAGGAGAGAGGGCTTTTATCCTTCAAGGGTCATATCTTCATAGTGAGTAAACAGAGCCTGGGTGCAGTGAGAACATGTTGTGGGGTGCATCACTGCTCACTTCTTCCCTGCCCTTGCCCCAGCCCCCTGTGGGTGAGAGGCAGCCCCGCCCATTGACTTTGAGCTGGCAACACACCTTGCTTTGGAACATGCACTACAGACAGAGGTAACGGTGCTCCCATTCCAAGCAGAAGTTTTAAGAGGAATTCTTCTTCCAATGGGCCTCCTCCCTTAGGATCCTGTCCTGCACCCGTGGGAAAGTATGCCTTCAACACACAGCTGTTGCTCCTTCAACAAGCCCTGGAATGAGAGGCACTGGCCTCGCCACACCTACAGTGGAATGTGGCCTACCAGTGGGAGAGAGCATTCACTCT
Source organism: Cricetomys ansorgei (assembly GCA_026225945.1). Taxonomy (NCBI): domain Eukaryota; kingdom Metazoa; phylum Chordata; class Mammalia; order Rodentia; family Nesomyidae; genus Cricetomys; species Cricetomys ansorgei. Next base: position 359,539 of record JAMJFZ010004314.1, on the reverse strand, counting down.
CTGTCAACCACTGACATCTGGGGCACGTTTGCTATGCCACCGCACAGTAAAAGTTAACAGTGCAGAGCAGTACAGAAAGACACCTCACTCATGAAGGTCTGAGATGTCATGTCCTCCAGAAGGTGTCCAAGACCCTCTCTCTGCCTCCTGGGTCAGAATCGTCTCTCCTCCTGCTCTCTTGGCACTTTGTCATTTTGCCTGTCTCTGTTACAGCCCCCACTTACCATAGTTTCTTTCATACATATTTACATGTATACATGTGTGTTTTTCCCTCCTGAAATAGGAAAATCTTTGCTTTGTTTTTGTTGAGGGCATATACATTGCAGTATTTCTGGGCAATGATGTGTGCAATGCACACAGTAGATAGCAAGGGATGTCTAATTGACTGACTGACTGCAAAGTCTTTGGGAAGGAGCATGGAGTGGAATTGAACAGTCCACATCTTCCTGACTCCTGTAGTGTAACATGGAATGCAAGCATCTTATTTCTGACCAGTACATGAGAAATAAGCAAGAATCCGATCAGGACAAATTGCACAAGAAACAGCATTTTCACTGAAAGTGACTGAACCATAGGCAAAGGACCTGAATTCTATTTCTGACTTGGCCACTGGCCAACTGTATTTCACTCTGGGAAATTAGTTAATAACTCAGGTCCTCAGTTTTCCACATTAATGGTAAAAGGACAGTTGTTTTACTCTGAAGTTTATTAGAAAGGTTCAAAAACAGATATGCATGTGACAGAAGCCTTGAAAATCAGCTTGTTGCCTGCTTTCTGCAAGAGATCCCATATTCCACCTCCTTCCAGGAAGTGACAGGGGAACCATGCTGAACCTTCACTGACCTTCGAGAGATCACTGTTTTGTGGTGACTTTTGACGGGTATGGTTTTCATTAACAAAACACCAAAATCTGAACATTTAATATTTGGTTACCAGACTATTTTAAAATTAGGACTTCCTTTAATTTCCTTTACTTGCCAGGCAGAGTTAATCCCTTCCTGTCATTTCTCTTGGGTCTTTTCATATCTTCTTACATGTTAATTGATTACAAGTCTGTGTCTTAAGACAGCCTGTGACCACTGTAGAGCTGGCCCCTTTGTGTGAGACCCCTGTACTATGTTGAAACAATAAAGCTGCATATTTTAGAATAATTTTAATAGAGTCTGTAGCGATATTGAGTGTTACAATTCAGAGGTGCTTCTATTTTTAAAAAAAAAATTGTGTATAATCAATAGTGCCTCATTTACTAGCAATGACCATTGGTTGAGAGACTAGTGGACCTCATATTTATATCTACTATGCAAAAGATATATAGTAGCCTGTTCTAAAATGCATTTCATTCTCCTGTTCTCTTTCATTGAGAAGATAATACCATACCATGTCATTTTTCTCTCTTGCTCCAGGCCTTAAAGATGAAGTTGAGTCTCAGGGTACAAAGGAAGAAACAGACATTTCGGACCCTGATCTCCCATGTTCAAAATTTATTCTGTCTTTTATTTTTATAGGTCTCATGACCCTGGACATGATCCTGTTGTTTTGTTTTGTTATTCCAGTCTCCTTGTCTAATAGTCTGTGAAATACCTAACACCATCCACACACACGATAGGTGCTCAGCAACGTAAAGTCATATCTTGAGGTGAGCAGCAGTACCCTCAGAAAACACTCCGCAGACCCTATCGCTCTTTAGTTAACTAGGTCCAGACTGCTGTACTTTTGGCTATTTCTCTTTTATAGTGTTCTATCTGCTCTCCAGATAAGGCCGGTTGTCAGCTCTAATGGCCATCAATAAATGACAGCTGCCTCTCCTTGCTGTCATACTGCTACCCACTAACTTTCTGCTTCAAATCTGCTTGGAATTATATGTCAAATGGAATAAATAATGCCCAGAGGAACATGAAGACACCTTCTAATGGACAAGAGAATGTCCTTTAATGCATGGGTCTTGTTGCAGCCATTGTGGGGACTCAATCTTTCTTCCTCCTTGTTACAGTTTGCCTGTGTATCTAAGGGCCAGAATCGTTAGCTAGAGTAATAGTCTGACTACCAAGGCCCTACTCGGCTTCTTTACTGAAAAGTACCTGGGAAGCATGCCTTTGGATAAGATGGTAGGGAAGCTATACCTTCCAAAAAGCAGTTCTGTGGTCATTGCTTTAAATCGGAAGAGATTTCCTTTAGCTGTGTTTGCAGAGGAAGGAGAATTGGGACCAGGAGGACGGAGTTTTGGGTTCTGTCCTCAGAAAATGGCTTGCCCTCTCTGGTCTTGGTTCCCTGGTCTAAAGAGTGAGGCATACAGCAGGATGATCTGTGAGTTGCTCCCTTCTACGAATCCAGTCAAGGTACTCAGACTCCCGTTTGGCAGTAACTGCAGGATGTCTGGGAACAGACTTCACTTTATTGCTTTGGCCTTCACAGTTTTCTCTAACTTGAGGATGTCGCTTGATAGCCAAACTCTTAACACCATTTTCTGTCTCTTTACTATTTCTTTTTATAATGATTTTGTCCTTAATTTGGACTTATTTCAAGGAGAAAGATGGTAACTATTTAAAAGTAATGGGATGTTTTAATCTGGGCTGGAAAGCCTGTTCCTTGAGAATGACTTAATTAACATTTCCAGGTTCATAACATTTTCATTTATTCATCTTTTTGTTTTTAAATGGTTTTTTAAGTTTTCCAGAGACAGCGATCTCAAGTTCCTAATGGATTATCAAAGAGAGAGAGAGGTCTTCTGGGATCTGCATTCTTATTAGCTTTAAGGTTCATATTAGTGTGGGGGGGGAAGGGAGCTTTAGCAGAATAGGTCCACCATACTAATAAAAGAGAAACAGAGTGTTAGCTCCACACAGGATGGTGTGATCAGGTTGCTGAGTGAAAGGTGGATCCAGTGACCACAACCTCGGAAGGGGACAGACTCTTCCTCCCCTGAGTTCCCTCTTCAGGACGGGTCCACATCCTACCTCCAGTAATGGCATGCAGACATGCTAGTGAAGTGGCCAGCACTGCTAGGATGGTTTCATAGAGGGGACAGAGCTACTGGTCAGGATGAGAGAAGCACACACCCACTGGTGGCCTGAGATGAGTCAGGAACAGCTGGCCTTCAGAAGCTGGTCTGAAAAGAAGCACACCTCCCACTGTACTTCACATATGGCTGGATGCCCAAATTCAGTTAAACGACCCAGGAGTTGGGGCCTCCAGTCCTGTGCTATAGAAGCCTATTCTTGGACCTATTTGTTTCCATGTTGGCAGAATGGATCCATCAGTAGGAGTCCAACATCCTTTGGGGGAACGGCTGCAGTGACTGATGCACTGGCCGAACATAAAAGGTCCAAACATTAATGTGATCAGCTATGATAGAAGCCCATTTCCTGCCTTCTACAAAGCTGTGATTGTAGCCTCTGCTGTGTGCCTTAATAACAAGCACTGCGTACCACTTTGGAAAATGCTTTAGGCCTGCCCTACCATGGTTTTCAACAATTCTGCAAAGAATGAGGAAGATCAGACAATTTGCTCAATATCTCATGGGCCTCAAGACTGACATCTGTGAAGTCCTTTCTCTGAGAGGGACACAACAGTGGAGGTCCTCAGAAGGATCAGTGTGATGCGGCTGCATATCAGAACCCTAGAAGAAGACAGCATCGTGCGGTAGTCACCCCTAAATGGGTCACATCTAGGAAATGAGTCAGCTTTATTTTCAAAGCACAGGTAACGTGTTCAGAGAGTGAGAGACTATTTCTAGAGTCACAAGCTAAATGCATGTGAGCTCCAGTCATCCCGGGCCACTAGATAATTAAAGTGTCTACTGTCTATTAGCTAGCTGTAGTGCCTGATGCATCCTCCTTGTAGGGGAATTTAAGAGTTAAGCCATCCCAACATGCCTCACTCCCAATTTATAAAATGGAAAATCTTTCATAAATCAAAAGTTACAAACAGACTTTGCAATGTCATAACTCTTGCCATGGTTCTTGCCTTGATTGATTCCTATACATACATTCTGGCTGATTACCATAATGTGCTCTCTTGTGGGACAATTGGCATTGGATGGGGAGAGGGAAGCAGGCAGGGAAGTAAATAACAAATGGACCTGGCTCCTCCTCATCGAGAGTGATTTCACTCCAGTGTTCCATCATATCAACTGGGAGAGAGAGTCGTAGGGTTTAGGCAATCAATTACAGATATGTGTAGAGGCAGACACGATCATTTCCCTGATTGTCACTGGTCTCGAGCAGTGACACTGAGAAGTGATCCGTCACTCGATTTTCTCTGACACGCTGAGAAAGATGGCAGACACTTGTAGACTAACAGGTCCCTGGATTGGGTAGCTTAGAAGATTGAAAAATCACCGTGTTTCAAACTTATCCAAACCTTTAAATACCTCTGCTGCTAAGATTTCCTATCTTTCTTGCAAACATTTAGAAACATTACCAATAGACTAATGACCTCAAGCTGAGTGAGGCACACTGTCTCTCGCCACTCAATGGATGACGTCACTAGATCCCGCTGGAGGTCTGGGCAGGTGGAGTGGAAAGAAAACTGGCAAGACCTTCCAACACGAGGACCATGGCAGACACATCAGATGTGCCATGTACTGGGACAATGGTGAAAGAAGCCCGGGAAATGGATCAGCTATACTTCTGCTCCACACACACTTCAGAGCTCCCACCCACCTGACTGGCTGCCATGAAGGCCTGACCTAGTCCCCTCTAATTCCATAAGATCTTCCTGAGCTTCCCGGTATCTGCTGGTGGGACTCTGCTCTGTCTACACTGCCGGGATGCTAACCCTCTTTTTATGAGTTTGTTCATGAAAACATACACAGCCTGTCTTTCTGTTCAAAATGGAAACAGAGATGTGGTGACACAAACCTATAACTACAGAGAGAGAAGGAGAGAAAGAGAGAGAGAAGAGGAGGAGGAGGAAGGAGGAGGAGGAGGAGAAGGGGGAAGAGGAGGATTGCAGGTTCAATGTCATCCTGAGTTCCACAGGGAGATTTTTGCCTCAAAAACAAGAGTGCTTTCTGCTCTTCCAAAGGACCAGAGTTCAGTTTCTTATAACTGCCTGAACTCCAGCTCCAGAGGATCTGATGCCCTCTTCTGGCCTCCACGGTCCCTGAGTGAATAAATATAGATGATGTAGATATGATATAGATGTAGACATATAGATGCAGATGTAGATGTAGATATAGATGTGGATATAGATATAGATGTAGGTATAGATATAGATGTAGATGTAGATATAGATGTAGATGCAGATGCAGATGCAGATGCAGATGTAGATGCAGATGCAGATGCAGATGCAGATGCAGATGTAGATATAGATGTGGATATAGACATAGATGTAGATGTAGATATAGATGCAGATGCAGATGTAGATATAGATGTAGATAGAGACACACACACAAATAGACAAACAGCAGTCTGGGAACAATTCACCAGTTCTCTTCCCTAGATACCAAATGATGATTGTTGTTACACATGAATGACCTTCTTAAGAATAAAATATTATTTAGGAAACTGACACGGCAATTCAACACTTAGGACAATACTATGCACTGTATCTTAGGACGGGCAGCCCCAAAGCAGATTTTCAGCTTTTAATTTTTATTATTTTGTGTGCCTGAGTGTTTTGCTTACATGTGTACCTGTGCATTACTTGCAAGCCTGTGTCCACAGAGGCCAGAAGAGGGCCCCAGATGTCCTGGAACTGGTGCTATGGATGGCTGTGAGCTGCCCTGTGAATGCTGGGAATCAAACCCTGTCCTCTGCAAGAATAGTCAGTGCTTTTAACCACTGAGCCACCTCTTCTGCCACATGGTGCATGTGTGTGTGTGTGTGTGTCCTGGCCATGCAGCTTTCAAGGTTCCTTCCTGAGCCTAGACTGTAAGTTTTCTTGCAGGTTTGGGTGTGACTTCCAGGGCAGGGAAAGGTGTATCCCACTGCCTGTGGAAAGCAAAAGCCATGTGCCAACTGCAGCGTGAACAGGATTTCTTGAATTCCTGCAGTTGCAAGCTGTGGGAGCTCAAGGTCAGTAGAGTCTAAAACTTTCAACCTGCAGAGTCTTCAGAGTCGAGAAGGTCTGGAGATACCCTCTCACAGAGACTGGCCCGGCGTCTTCCATTTCTCTGTCTTGGAGCCAGCCACCCAGGAATTATCCCTGCCATCAGCATATTTTCTCCTGGCACCGGAGGATCTAAAACAGACCCGGCACAGTCCCAGACTTCGCCTTGTAAATCATCGAGAAATACGATGACCTTCTGCAGAAATGATGTTCTACTTTTCAAAGTTCATCCACTTCTGAACTAAATCAGGGGCGGCAGTTCATGTTCGGCTGGGTTCTTCAAACCGCTTGACCCCGAACCCCCTTAAATCCTGCGCTCACACTGGCAGCCCCCTTAAAAACTTCCCGGCAGGTGCAGAAGGTCCCATTTACTGACTGGTTCGTTGTTGGTCCATATTCCACTTTTTTTTTTAAAGCTTGGAACTAAGTACTAGAAAATGATTAAAAATAATTACTATTGTTCTCACGCACTTCATACATCTCAGAGAGCGTTGTACCCATTACTTCTTGTTACCCCCTAGAAAGAGACCCTGAAAGCTGCTGGATACCCTAAAGCCAGAGAAACAAAAGTGCAAAGAGATCAAGGTCACCCACCATGGGCAAGGCTATCTGCTTCAGCACATAGTGTGCTAATCTTGCTTCCTGGAATCAAAAGGCATCAGACAAAATAATAACTGTGGTGACAATGATAATTGCTATGACCTCCTGAGCACTTCCGGAGAGAACCAGGCCAGCCACACCTCTCATTCACATCACCACATTTGACATTCCCAGACCCCTTTGAATTCCTCCTAATTAAATCTATGAATTTTCAGAACCTCTCTGTATGGTACAAAACCTGATCATCTTCCAGAACATTCCGGACTGCCAATGAGTTGCCTTCAGAGTTGGAAAATTTAGGTCAAAATCTGGGCATTGTCAAAGAATTGAGTGAGTAGCGGCAGAAACCCTTGGAAAAAATCTTTAACCAAGTACAGAAGTCTCATAAAATGCTATGGACCCAGAAAATGATTTCATAAGTTATTTTGATGGCAAAAATGTATGAAACAGAATTGACTAATTCATAAATAACTCCAGAATCTCATCTATTATTTCTCACATCATAACTTACAATGGAATAATTGTTTCTAATTCTGCTGAGTATTTTCTCATGCTTTTTCAATACCCTTGGTAAATCTTATTAGTTGGGTAACTCCTAAGACATTTATAACTCTCTTCTGTGGTAATGAGAACAAGTAAATATTAATAGCTATTTGTTTTTAGTACAACGCAGCATTAATTTCACCATTGGGAATGCTCTTTTTAAAAATTTCTCATCTCGGAGAAAAGAGGCTGAAATCCCACCCACCCCCAAAGGCTTATAGAACAAACAACAACAAAAAAGGGAACTCTGCGTCCTGTGATCTTATACAAATCTCAACTTACATTTTATTTACTATGTACATTACTGCAAACCAATATGAACCATAAGTCCATTTAGATAATAATAATCAAATTATCCAACCTGGGATAGCATGTTTTATAGATTTTGGTCTAAATTTAATATAAAAATGCAGTACTCCTTGTTTGGAAGAGTTTATTAAGGGTTAGCAAAGAAAAAGCTTTTTCGATAGTCTATAACTCTCTAATGGCCTTTTTCAAATAAAATGGGAAAGAATTTGAAAAGAAACCTATATCAGTGAGCTGCAATTGTAACATTACAGTACAGGTCCATAAATCTTGACATGCTCAGAAGATTGCCTAAACCAGCAATACAATCTGTCCAAACCTCATTGTCTCCACGACCAGCCAGCCTCATTTTAAGAAATGTATGTGGTTTTCAACCTAATTTTATCACCTTCATTTGTAAACTAGTCAATCAATCAAAGCATCCTGGGAGTCTAAATAGAAAAAGGAGTGCATTTTCATGCATTCTGGGCGACACAGGAAAAAATTAATCTCCACTTGATCAGACATTTCTTGCCCTCATCTCAATAGACCATCATTAGGGTCAGCAGTGTATATTAAAAACAGAGTCACCGCAAACAGTTCACCAGCTGGAGTTTGCAAGCTGTTTGCCCTCTCCTCAGAAACCTTCCTCCTCTGTGTGAATCTGAATATGTTCACTAGATTCATCTGCAAAGAAGCGGGGTGGAAATAGAAACTAAGAAAATGCCAGCAGCCCTAGGGAATCCAGATTGCTTCCTGGGTGCCTAGACCGGGGAGTCCCTTCAAGGCAGACAGTGACAGGAAAACATCTGTCCAATACGCAAGCAGAAGGATTTGGCCCAGGTGTGTCCTACATAATGAGGGTGAGGTCAGGAGCTTGCCGGGCAGAACTGATCACTCAGTGGCACACAGCGCACCCGGGCTCAGACTGAAGGTCTCATGGCAGTTTAGCATCTCCCCCTCAGCCCAGGTTTTTGAGATTTCTGCGCTTCAGGCATTGGCTTCTGTTCTGGTGAGGTTTCAGTGGAGGTCAAAGGCAGCCCTTTCCAAGCACTGCCTTGGGTATCTGAGTCTTTAGGAATGTTTGCTGAAGGTCCTTGATTAACAGAAATTTCATTTTCTGGCCGTCAGCCTGGGCGCCATCTTTGGCTTCTCTCTTTGTCTCACACCCATGTTCAAAGCAGCATGAAACCCACGTGGCTTTACCTTGAGGATATAACCAGACCCTGACTGATTCTTACTGCCTGTGTTGTATCCAAGCACTCTCAGTGGCAAATCAGATTATTCTACTGTTTTGCTCCAGCCTTCAGACGCACCCATCTCATTTGGATAAACAACCATTGTCTTGAGATGGGCTAAAGCTAAGATAATGGTATTGAGGACCAGATCTTCCCCATCATTACTCAGTTCATGAGCCTACTGTCAAGGACAGCATAGCTTGGGGTGCTTCTCATCAAATCCTTTATTGCACTTTCCCCTCTGAGCAAGGCAACAGGGCAAGTGGTTCACTAATCTCCCAATACCAACCTCTCTATCCATGGGAGGCTCCTGGAACTCACTGGAAGTTGGGGCCTAAGGCAAGAGCAGGCACAGGAAGCATTGGTTCTTAGACATGTCACAGAGGAGACGTTGGAGCTGCACAGAGAGAGCAAATGGTCACTCAACCACCGGCATCATTCCTGGCACTCAGGAATGTCCTCTTTCTTTTCCCTCATTTCCAACTGAGAAGTAATCTGAACATTTGGAAAAACGTTCTTGAACACAAAAACCACAAAGAGCCTCTACCTTAGGCTACCAAGGGTCAAGAGCGTCTCTCAGTCTCCACCAACCCATGTTGTAGGCAGCTGGCCTCTTTTGATCTGCATTTTACAAAATAGGACTGAGATTGAATACCTTTCTATACATTCTAGGATTTTTTTCACCTTATGTGTTTCTTATTTTTGTTTCTTTGTTCTGTAGGTGTATTAGTCTGCCTGATTTATAAAAGCTCATTGTATATTAAGCCATATATGATGTAAATATTACATCCAGGTTATCTTTGTCTATAGCATTTTTATAATAAGCAGTACCTTCTCATTATTCTTTCTTCATTATATAAAAAATAAAATCCTACCATTGATGCCATCAACCTGTCCCTAGCAATTGATGAACAGAACCATCTGGAAAGAAAGCCATGGAGTTCCACTGAGGATTTCATTAGGTGTCACCCTTTCCCTCACAGATGGTAGCATCAGGGACATTTTTACAGTGTGGGACAAGTTAAGAGAGTATGTAAATAACACAACCTTTGAAACCCAACTTCTGGGCTACCCCATGGATCTGGCTGAAGGAGGCTGGCCGTGCTAATACACTGCAGGAGTGATTAATATGCTGGTGATAACTCCAGGAACAAACAAGATGAATGAAAACATTCCCTCAGGATGCTGGGGGACAACCAGGAGCCTCAGGCTCTCCAGAAAGATTTCCCAGAACCAAACTCCAGAAATGTTAATATGCTAGAGTCTGTACAATTTGGCTGTCATCAAAATACACCCTAGATCTTTATGCAGCAAGGATGAAGACAAAGGGTGCAGGACACCTTGAGACTTGTGCCAATGATCCAAGAGTGTCTCCTATAATCTCAGGTATCTGGGATGTAAGGCAAGAGGGTAGAAAACTGGAGGCTAGCCTAGGTACCTGGGACACAATATCTACTGCTTTCTTGGTGGGTGACAAGTAGGCCTCCTTTTTTCCTTCCTTTCTTCCTTTCCTTCCACAAGGGGCCATTCTAGACAGTGAAAAGGATGGACATTATATACACACACATACACACCCATATAGATGTGTGTGTAATTTAAATATACATTTAAAGAAATGCTGCTAGAACCATCAAAAATCATTCATGAATATTAGGAAGAAGGTCCCTTGCCTCAGATGGAAGCTGTACAAGGCATCAGTAAGAGAAGAGCAGGGGTGAGAAGGCCTAGGGAAGACTTTTCCCTAGCCAGAAAAGTCACTTGTTTAACTCAGCACATTTCCACAGGAAAAGGACATCTCAGAGAAAGGCAGCTCAGCCCAGCAGTGACTCAAGTAAAGGGAGAGCAATGGACCCTTAGTGTGTTCCAAACCCATTCATGGATTAAACCTCATGAACTGAGAGATTCAGGAGGGATACATGTCTGCACTGGAAATAGGCAGAATTGTCTTTGTAATTATTTCCTGAGCAATACAACAATTGTTCATATAGCATTTACATTTACATTGTATTAGGGGTTACAGATCCAGGAGGCGAGATAAAGCACAGGGAAAGATTGCATACGCCCTGTGCAGACACTACAGCCTCTTATACAAGACTCAGGCATCTGAGAGTCTGCTCTATGACAGATAATGGTCCTGGAGATTCCCAGGACCAATTGCCCTCAGGCATCAAGGGACAATTATATTTTTATAAGTACAAAACTAAGACTTTTGTAAATAGTACTACTTGTACAGAAAAAGGACCATGCAAAAGTTTGATTTATATTTTAAAAAAATACCCAGTTCCACAAAAATAACATTTGAAGCCATTTTTTCAGTTAAGGAAATAGAATTCTTTGGCCAATAAACACCAGTCCTGTTTGACAAATAGCCCTAATCAATGGTATTAAGCTTAAAAATAAAAACATATTTCATCATATGTAGCTTAAGAAGTAATCCTATAATTAATAGGTGAAAAACAGAGAGAAAGATTGCTGAAGATTAAGATTAAGCCCTGCAGAAGCGAATGTTCTAACTGGAAATTGGTTTAATTAATAGCACATTTTACATAATGATTACAGTGTAATTGCGCTGACTAGCAGAGTGTCATTAAATACATCCATGCTCCTTTACAACACCCTAAGGCTAAAAATAATGAGTTACATTGAAAATCACTGTGCAACAGGTTCATAAATAACATTTAAGCCTATACAAGGCGAATACTTATAAATAATAAATATTTGCCTTTTGTAATTGAAGGAAAAATGACAGCCTTCTTCTCTACCACCTCATAGATTGCCATGTTACAATGCTGGAAAGACTTTTTCCCCTTGCTTTCTCTAGAAGGTCTTGAATAATTTATTCAAATGCTAATATTCCACGTAGTCTGACTTTGAGGAACAAATATTCCTACATAAAGAATAAATGCCAAGATGCTTATTACCTCTTGCACTTTGCTTTCCACCACGCATCCCCCAAAACCTCCGCCGTCCATTACACCTGTCACATGAAGTTAGTGGCCAAGTTTTCCCTGCAAGGAGGCAGCATTTTTCTTTAGCTAAAAATTACCCCTTCTCCCAAAATGTTCATCATGTTCAGGGCACAGTGGGGTGGCAGCTGCTCCGTGGCTTTGGAAGGAAGAGAAAGGAGCCTGGGAGCTGCCTAGCCAGCCATTCCCCTTGTCCTCTGTGACATCTGCTCACGTGGATGGGACGGTTCACGCTCGCAGAGACTCAGGCCTGCAGAAAGCCAGCGTTGTAGCCCTCATCGTTTCTTCTCAGCTCCAAAATGGAACCCCATTCCTCTGAGAACACAGAAAGCACGGGCAAGACAGCCTCTGATGAGGCTGCCAGAGAGTTTCCCCATGGTAGGCCCAGCCATGGCTTCTGTCTGAGTATGATGGGAGAGCAGGTAGCACTAAGCTACAAGAGGAATGCAAGAGGGAACAGAGGTGCCTCCAGTGTCTGGGAAGGAATGCAGGAGAAAGCCTTACCAGCAAGTGGCAAGCAAGTCAGGCATCTTATCCTTGAAAACCTAAAAGCACTCTTCATGCTTGCGATGGCAGCTCTTGCCTGAGGCCAGGAGACAGTTGTTAGAGAAGAAGAGCCTAAGCATCAGCCAGACCCCACTTTCAGAACTGAGCCTACCAGTTGTTACCTGTGTGATGCTGGGCAAGTCACTCGAGTGTAGAAACAACGCTGCTTTTGAATCCCAGCTTCTGAGTTAAAGAAGCCTCAGTTTCCTGATCTGTAAAAGAGGACCGTAGTCTCTGCTTCCTAAGATTGCTATGAGAATTAAATGGGAAAAAAATTAAGTGTGCCACCAGACACAACCACTCAGCCCCAAGGCACTGTTCACCAGGCCCCAGGCCTCTTACTGTAGAAGGGCATGCTCCCTCTGGCCTGAGTCCTTGCAGGTGCCTTTGCTGCTCTCTCCTTGCCTGTCTAAGGAGTCCTTCTGATTTTAACTCCAATAAGACTTTCTCAGGGATGTCTCCTGGCAAGACCCCACACTGGATCAGGTCCTCCCTCACAGCACCCTGCCCGTGCTTTCACAGACTTCTCATTACCTGAAGCTACTTTTTATAATTACTGGATAAACCATTTCTATTAGTAAACTCTACATGCCAATTCAGGCAGCACCCACAACCGTTTGGGCTCATACGTCCTGCCCAGGACTCAGTGCATGGTCCTCAGTAAGCAACTGGAGAACGAAAGGAAAGAAGAGAAGAAGATAAAAGGTGCAAAGAGGGGAAGAGAGGGCAAAGAAGAGGAGAGGAAATAGGAGACAGACAAGGGATCATTGCACTGTCAAATATCAAGAAAGCAGAAAGCACCCAATACTTCTCAATAGCAGGCTAGGACTCGCTGTGCCCTACTTCTTCCTGAGCCACCGTTTATATCATATCGTATACACAAATGAGCAGTGTCGGAGCAACGGCACGGGGACAGGGGGGCTGCCTTCACTCTTTCTGGCTCCTCTGGGGTTTTGGGACTATGTAGTATTTGTAATTTGCTCTTCCCTAGTGGAGAGCAGAAGAAAGAACAGGACTCCGGTTAGGTCCTGGCACAGACGGCCACAGGCGGAGGTGGGAAGCACGGATCCGCTTTCTCCTCCCAGCAGCAGAGAGGCCGTTAGGAGAGCAAATTTACTGTTTGGTTTGCCTGTTCTCCATTCCTCATCGAGGTTCAGTCCCAAATTGCTAAACCTCCATTCAACAGTTAAATTAAACATAACTAACTTTGTTGATATTATTTCACAGTCGAATAGCTTGATATTCATACTCCTTGTGTATTCAATAAGTACGGAGCTCAGACACATTTTTAAGTCTCAGCTGGTGATGGATTCTGCTGAGCTAAACCTGTGTTTCACAGGCTTCTGCTCAGCTGAGACGGGGTGTGCTGTAAAAATAAGCTTCGAAGCTGTAATTTTGATGGGTCCCTCACAGCCAGGGAGCATCCCTCTTTCCCTCCTCCTCCAGCAACCTTCTCAAGTACACCCTTGCCAAGCATTCAAGCAGGGAGACGAGAAGATAAGCTTGCCTCTGTGAGGTACAGTGGCTGGCAGCTGAGGTGGAAGGCATGCCTCTCACCCTCTGGCATGACAGCATCATGCTGTACACTGCCCCTCTTCTACCTTGGTTGGAAGTGTTGAGCAAATGTTTGAGTTGAACAATAAAACTGAATGTTAATCCATCAAGCATGTATTGAGCAAGTTCTAAGTACAAGTACAAAGCTAAATGCGTTGGACACGGGGGTGAAACCGTTAGTCTGAGAGGTAACAGAGAAGCAATCACAGTTTGATGAAGTACTAGATCAACAACGGAGGCATTTGCAAGAGGTTCTGAGTCCAGGACTGTCATTGTAAAATGAGAGGAAGAGACAAGGCCTCACAAAAGCCAGCAAGAGCCACACTGAGCCAGTGACACTTTTCAAGTGTTTGAGGACTTACGCTTTTCAAGTCACACAGCTCTGTGCAGTAGCTGCACTTACATCAGTCTCATAAATAAGAATGCCAAGGCCAAAAAGCATCCATAAGATTCCCAAGTTGCCAACGCAGAGCCCGGGTTGCAGAGCCTTGGCCTCCAACAGGAAGCCAGCTCTACCTGCCTCTGGTCATGTTTACCTCTTTTCTTTACAGGTTGAGGGAGAACATTTCAGCAATGGCTTTAAGAACCGTCCTACAGGGGCTTGAGATGGCTCAGCAGTTAAGAGTATGTGTTGCTCCTGTTCAGAACCCATGTTCCATATTTCACTGTATTACCCACATGAGGTAGCTCGCAACCCCCTTTGACACTAGTTCCAGGGGAATCCTACTCCTCTGGCCTTTGCAGGGACCAGCAATCATGTGTGTGTGGTTTTTTTTGGGAGGGGGCACACAGGTGTGCATAGACATGAACGCACACACATAGTTTAAAATAATAAAAACAGTGCAGGGAGATGGCCCAGTGGACAAGGTGCCTGCTGTCAAAACTGGCAAGTTCAATACCCAGGACCTATTACACGGTGGAAGGAGAAACCCACTCCCAAAACTGTTTCTCTGACCTCCACACATGTGCCATGATGTGTGTAGCCCCCAAAAGTAAATAAGTAAGTGTAATAATAATAATAAATCCTTTTAAAAAAACTATCCTATATAGCAACTATTACTGTGTAGCTCGGCAAGAAAGATAAAGAGACATTTTCACATAAACAATACCTGGCAGATGGTAGCAGAGGGAACTGCATCTCATGGCAGTTGCCATCCTGGACAGCAGAAATGAGATCATCTGATCTCAGATGTTTTATGATACAAAACTTCTGCCCCTCATCCAAAGGTCTATCTGCATAATGACAGAAACTTGCAGCTTAGTCTCATCCCACACTCCTTTATGTTGGGGGAGCTCAAGGCCCAAGAGGATCCCACAACCCTTTAACAGCTGAGCTAAGTCACCTTTATGGTGAGGGTGTTCAAAGCCCAAGGGGAGTGTTCTCTCCTTGTTGCCTGAGACTGTGGGAGAAGGACAAGAAACAAGAGTTTCTCCACAGCAACTTTGTTCTTCAGAGTGCAGGCTGTTCAAATCACAATGGTTCTGCCAGAGTTGTGAGCAGGTGTGGGTCATGAGGAAGCAATCTTCTGACTCACAGATTTACATCAAGCCAACACCTGCAGATACAGCAAACTACCAAGGCCTATGCAGCCCTTCCCCCAGCAGTGTACAAAACAACTGTTTTAAAGTTACTTGAGGATGACTAGAAGTAAACTTCCCCAACAATCCTGCAATTAATACAGACTTACAACTGGCTAAAGTGGAGTTCTCAGCCATAAACGGGACATCTGTATCCCACACTCTCCTACAAGGATTTCTCGTAGAAGAGCAAAAGGGAAGACTGTGAGAGCCAGAGGTTGGAAAGGGCTGGGGTAGAACAGTGACTTCTGGACAGGGCAGGACCAACTGCATTCAGGAGCTTGCAGCAGCTGTGGCTGCACAAGACCTGCGTAAGATCGAGCCAGCCAACACTCTGGCACAGATGGGGCATGAATACATGAGCCTCCATCTCAGCTGAGGAGCAGTTGGCCAGTGATGGCTGCTAAGGGGCAAGCCATCAGTTCTCTTCCACTGCGTGGTCACACTCAGGCATACATGGGCAGCACTGATTGGACTCAATGGCTTATAAAAAAGATTAAAAGAAGACCTGACACTGGGATCCAGGAGGAGGCTGGAGGGGAGAGGGGGATAATATGACCAAAATATATTGTATGTATATGTGAAGCTCTCAAAGAATTAATGTAAAATATTGTATCGGGGCAGTTCAGTGGCTTGTGGGGTGAAGGTGCTTCCCGCCAAGCCTGACAACCTGAGTACAATCCCTGAAATCCACACACTAAATAAATAAATAAAGACCTTTAGTTATATTAAAGTTTTTTTTCTAAAATATCCTGGTAAATATTATTTATGTGTTAATAAAAATTAAGTGAATTAGCTTAGGAGGAAAACAAAACAAAACAAAAAAACAGGAGACGCAGAGGTCAACACAAATACGGAGATATATCTCAAAACAGTAAGTCCCTGGGTCTCCCCCAGGGATTGGGACCAAACCCTAGAAAGCAACGTTCTTGGGAAAAACCCTGCCTCCCCGCATGCCCCATCCTCGGGCCACCTTTGGCACTGCTTCCTGAAAAAGCAGGATGAGGCCACCTGTTCTCTATGCTCAGTCCCAGAAAACGCTGGCAACTTCATGTCCCAATGAGTGTTCCTGAAGATGGAATCTGGCTGCACGTCCGGCGTGAAGTGGGCCTGCTGACCTCATCCTAAAGAGCAGAGCACAGACCTAGGCCAGGTGACCAAGGTCAGCATGGACGTTGATAGTTCACAGTGTACTTGACACAACATGTGTCTTAGTTCGCATTCTATTGCTGTGATGAGCACCATGACCAAAAGCACTCTGGGGAGGAGAGGGTTTATTCCACCTGAGTCCACCCTGAAGGGAAGTCAGGGAGGAACTCAAGGCAGGAGCTGAAGCAGAGGGCTACGGAGGAACGCTACTTAACTGGCTTGCTCTCAGTTGCTTGCTTAGCCTACTTTTTTATACCACCCAGGACCACCTGTCCAGGGGTGCCATTATCTACGGTGAGCTGGAGCCTCCCAGATCAATCACTAATCAGAAAATACCCTACAGACTTGCCTACAGGCATTGTCTCAGTTGGGATTCACACTTTCCAAATTACCCCAACTCATGTCAAGCTGACCAAAATAAAAATTAAAAAATAAGTGGTAAAATGGTAGCTACCCTTGTGATCATCCCTCTTCAAACTCATTATGAGAAAAGGTGTCGGACGAACCTTAACTAAGGGAAACTGGGCAAACATCCCTGGCTAGCCCACCTCAAGACTGACGGGTTCTGCTACGGATGAAGCTCAGTAGTTGCCTGTCTAGCAATTAGAAGGTTCTGAGTCCCAAACTTTCAAGTTCGTGAAAAGCCAAGGAAGCCTGAGAAACTGCCAAAGCCACAAACTCAAGATTCTGCACTGCCCTTGCGGTTTTCCTTACATCAATCCCTCTAAAGGAGAGCTTATTAAGCAAAGCTCCCCCTCCAGTGCAGCCCTTGGAAATGGGTGGTTTCCTTTTGCCTATCACTCCTGAGAGAGACTGAACCCCTTCCCAGGCTGCCATACCCATCACTGAGAGTCGCTCCAAGGGCTAGAGGATTCTCATTCCCATAATCCTTTAGTCCTGGCCTGGTGAGCTTGAACAGGTTCTAGACTTCAGCAATGTTTTGTGGCCTTTGGGAGTCCATCATTGCATTGCTCTGACCGTCTGTGAAGCCTTTCAAAGGCTCTTGTAAGGATTAACCTTCAGAATAGACACCAAAAAACAAAACAGTTTCATTCGCTCTAGTAGTCTGGGCTTGACAGGGAAGAGAAATTGGCGTGGCTTACTTCGGTGCCTTCATGCAGAAGATTCGAGAAACTCACAAGAGCTGTAGGGAGCGTCTGACCCCGAGTTGAGCACTAATATTTTAACCCTTCTCGTCTTTCTCCCCCGTCTCCACCCAGCCATTTTAAGTGTAGGAACTGAAGATTAGCTGATTACTCCAGGAAATACGCCATCAATTCATCAGGCCTCTTCATCTCACTTTTCTAACTGCCCCTGAATATCTTTTGTTCTGTAAAATGATTGGGCTCTGTGTTGTACCTGGCAAAGCCTTAATGAATTTGGGAATTCAACGTCCTCACTGTGGCTTATTCTGAGCCCTATCACTTAGAAAAACCATGACATCCCTTAGCCATACCTGAGTTCTCATCACAGGGAGCAAGTTGATGCCTCGATGTCACCACCCAGCTATAGGAGCCTCTGTAGCCTGAAGCCCTGAGAGGCTGTGACCCCTGTGTCTGTGAAAAAGCAGAAAAGCAGCCCTTCTCTACCAACACTCTGAGCAGGTTATTTAGAACTCTGAGACCCAGCAATGCCACACACTAACCTTTCTAGGGGTGCTCTATGTGCCCTGTACCTGGTCTAACTCTGAGCAAAAGAGCCACGGACTAGCCATCTCTGTAACACACAGTGATAGGCTCCACACCAGCATACCCACATGAGACAAGACAAAGCTACATGGCTCTCCACTCACCCCATGTAAGCCCAGGTCACTGCCACTCACTCAGCCCTAGTGAGCCCGAGACACCGGCACAGCCAAGGATAGTTAGTGGTACAATGTAGGCCAAGAGCCAGGACTAAAGAGATCTCTGCCCCATTTGTTCTCTGACTGGGCAGTGATCTGATTTCCAGTCTCATGTCTCTATTTCAGAGCACATATGCTGGCGATATTGGTTCTTCCCCACCCCAGCCTAACCATGACTAAACAGGTTGATGAATGGCATGCATCCCGTCCTACACGTGCATATCTTTAAATATGATTCACTTTTGATCTGTGCCCTTGTGCAGTGGCGAATGAAAACAGTTAAGATTTCTTCCACTGTCTGCCTTTCAATGTATTAAACAGCCCCGCTGTCAATAGATTATATTCTTGTACAATGATAATAGCCCCCAAAACTAAGAGGCCTTGTCAGGAATTGCAGTTGTCACAGTGTGATGGGAATGGTTTTACTTGGGGTTCGTCTGCCGCACAATCATCTCATAATCTGGATATACATCACAGCATGACATGTAAATTTCCTGCTACTCTGCTTTCATTTCCAGAGGCAGCAATCAAATGAAAACCACTCAACCTCACCCAAATGTATAAATAATTTTCATTCAAACATATTAACAGTCAAAATATGAGAATTTATCACAGAGTGCGAGGCCTTTTAAGAAGCAATAAAGACTTTACTTTTTAAGCATATTTCTCCCTAGAAAAGTAATATGAATAGTAACTCGAAATTTTTTAAAAATCGCATTTGAAAGTCCACGCAGAAACCACCTAATCGGCCAACTTCAGGATGGAAGTGTTTCGCCACAGATGTGATGCTTAAGGGGAAAGAGCTGAGAGAAATACTGGGTGAGAAAATTGCGTGTGGATTAATAATCACCTACATGAAATGCCAGTATGTAAAAATGTGGATTTATTTCCTCTTCACTGACCAAACCTGCTATGCTTCCAAAGGAGAGTACTTCTTAAATG
The DNA here is from genome assembly GCA_026225945.1 of Cricetomys ansorgei. Taxonomy (NCBI): domain Eukaryota; kingdom Metazoa; phylum Chordata; class Mammalia; order Rodentia; family Nesomyidae; genus Cricetomys; species Cricetomys ansorgei. The sequence goes on along the minus strand of JAMJFZ010004314.1, from coordinate 340,244 downwards.
TAAATCCTGGATCCAGCAACCTTTGGGGAGCAGGACAATGATGCTCTTCTCCCTGATAAATATCGGCCTTTGACTGACAGCAACCCCCTCAAAGAAGGCCCATTGGAATGTAGTCATGGACTTGGCAGAACTGCCTGGGAAACGGAGAGACTGTTCACAACTGAAGGAGAGAGTGCTTGCCTCTGGACCCCCACACTGAAGTCCAGTGAACAGGCGCTGGTTTGCTCCCTGGCTTGGATCAAGGTGAGTGTGGGGATGGACTTGGGACCTACTCATGAGAGACAAGGGCTGCTGAGTGCTCACCACCGGAGGCGAGGAGCCCACCAGCCCACCACATATGCAGACTTCTCTGACTGCCTCCTTGCCTGACCAGGTGGAGGTGCTAAAGACGAGACTTGCACTGTGCCGACCAGAGTAGCAGAGGAAGAACCACAATCAACCACTTGTACTCCCAGGTGCCTTCACCCTTGTTAGAAGACTGTCTTTTCTCTGAGTCAGTGGGCATGGTGGGGTCCCTGTCACATCTGTGGGGACAGTGGAAAGTAGAGAGGCGAGGAAGTGTGGGTGAGCAGGTAGGGTTTGGGAATAGAAGACAGTTCATTTTTCTTAGCAATGCCAGCGTCTAAAGTGTTTTCTTCCTCGCTTTAAAATTTTATACCCCTTTCTCCCCTACCCACTACCCCCTGTCATGTGCAAAATCTGCTAAGATGACAGTTTTCCCCATTTCTCCAGGAAGTATGTCTGCAGGAGTGGAAGCACCATAACCCGGGGTACAGCAAGCTCAGCCATTTGAAATAAAACTTTGCAGTACTAATGTTTTTGTAACTGCTTTCATATTGTAATGATATTTTTCCAAGCACTGGTTTTATTTGATCTTAAATACCTTTTTGGGAAAGTCCAGTGAGCTGACTCTAATAAAATCATGCTATTGAAAAAAGGTTTAAGTAGAATGTTCAGAATAAATTACAAAATTGCATGCAAGAATACCAGCTAGTGCTGCAATAAAAAGCTGGAAATGAGTATTCTTGCAATATATTTTAAAGAAGTAGTATACTTTTTCTGTCCCTTTTTTCCATTGAACGTTTTCTAACAGGATGCCTCCATGTTGAGAGGGAGGGGGCCGTGCACCAAATGAACTAACTGCAGGAAGAAATCGCATCTGAGAGGAAAAAAACCCTGACTTTGGGGGGGAGTACAGAATATATTTCATTTCATTTTCAATAACTGTGGGGAGATAATAAGGAATGTAATTTCCTTTCATTTGCTATGCCAAAATACTTAAATTACATCATACTTACCCTGTCATAGTTCTCCCTGCTATATTCAGGATCCTTTAATGGATTTCTCTTCCCTTATATATACCCATGGAGCTGTAGAGTGTCATCAACAGAGGCGGCTGCAGGTTTGTGTAGTAACTCTGGGGAAAGGCCCCCGTGAGGGGTAATGAGGGCGTCTTCTGAACATTCTCAGAATCCTGGGTCTCAAAGCCTCTGCTTCTGAACCCACCCTTCAGTCCTCCCTCTCCAAAAGACATTCTCACAGAAAATGGGTTCAGAAAGAGTAAGATGGGGAAAATGCACATTCTTTCCACTGACACCATGATACCTCCACTTGAGAGTCTGTTCCGTGGCCATTGGATCAAGCACAGAGCTTCAGGGTATTTAAGGAACAATGTGTATGTGAATCCAACTAATTTACAAATCCCAGTTCACTTCTCTTCCCTCCACGTCAGACAGAAGCAAGCATTCTCATGCTGTGCAGAGAAACCCAAACAAAGAAGAGGTGGCTACAGTGAGATGAGGAAGATCCAGGGTAGACTAGCCACTTGGTAGTTGTCCCCTATTCCTTCTCCCAACCTCCTTACTTCCTGATGAACTTGATTTTGTTCGATAGCTTCTTCTACACACAGCCATGCATCTCAGAAGAAGCTGGACTCTTCACTTTCTCCGTGTGTGTGTGTGTGTGTGTGTGTGTGTGTGTGTGTGTGTGTGTGTATGTGTGTGTGTGCTTGTGTGTGTACATATCTGCATGGGGGTGTGTGCATATGGAGACCAGAGGCCAATGTTGCGTGTCTTCTTCAATCACTCTGCACCTTATTTTTTAAGACATAATTTCTCACTGAGGAACTCACCAACTGACTAGGCTGGCTGACCAGTAAACTCCAGGGATCTGCCTGTCTCTATCTACCAAGCACTGGGTTACAAACACATGCCATAGTGCTCAGCTTCTTATGTGGGCTTGGGGGATTCAAACCCTGGTCCTCATGTTTGCACAGTGGGCACTTTACCAACTGAACCATCTTCCCTAGACCCTAAGCTATCCGTAAATAAGAGTGATGCACAGTCAGTTCTCGGTATGTTAACAAATATGGTAGATTGGGTGGCCTCAACAACCCAAACATAGTTTTTTACAGTTCTAGAGCTGGAGAGACCAAAAACAAGATTGGTTAGGGTTGGTTGGTGTCTGCCAAGAGCTCCATTCCTGGCTTACAGCCTCCTTCTTTCTATGTGTTCACACAGTCTTTCTGGGAGGGAAGGAGGGAGAAAGAGAGAGAGAGAGAGAGTTCCTATTTTCATAAAGCCACCAATATTAATGGGTTAGGGCTCCACTTTCATGATTTCATTTAGTTTTAATTACTCCATTGCTGCTTAATCTCACCTGCTAACTTAATGAGATCTAGAATCACCTGAGAGATAAACCTCTGGGCATTCCTATGGGTGATTATCTTGATTAGGTTAATTGGTATAGGAAGCCCTGCCCACTGTAGGTGGCAGCAATCTCTGGGATTGGAACACGGACTATACAGAGCAGACAGTAAGCTGAGCACAGGCCGATGCAATGTGACCAGCTATCTCAAGCCTTCACAGCTGCTTGTAGCTCCAGGGAACTAACACGTGATGAACTTAGCCTTGAACTCTGAGCCCAGAAAGCCCTTTATCCCTTGAGTTGCTTTTGCCAATGTATTTATCACAATAACAGGAAAAGTAATGAAGACTAATTTCTATCACTAAACACATTCACACTGGGGTCCAACGTAGACTAGGGGGACATGTCAAAGTTCATAGCACACAGGTCAAACTGATCGAGGGACATCCAATTGCCTTTGCCACTTTTGTGGTTTGAGCAAGAACTGTCCCCCATAAGCTCATGCATTTGAACACTTGGTTCCCCGCTGGCGGTACTGTTTGCGAAGGTTATGAAACCTCTAGGAGGTGGAGCCTTTTGGAGGAAGTACATCACTGAGGGTGGCCTTTGAGGTCCTCATAGCCTACTTCCTCCTCTTCCTCTCTGTGATCCCTGCATGCACATCAACCAGTCTCATGCTCCAGCTGGCATGCCTTTCTCACCACGATGGATGGTATCCCTCTAAAACTAGGAGCCAAATTGTCTCCTCTAAGCTGACTGTCGTCAGGATTATTCTATCCCAGCAACAGAAAAGAAACTAATACAACCACTACTAAGTCTAGGAAGGGGCATTTTGACTAGTGAGGTGGAGAGGAAGATTTCTGGGCCCCTGCAAAGGCAAGTTTTCTTGCCAAATAAAGACACCTTGTCTGATTGAACCCTTTGCCTTCATCTATTGGGCAAAGCATGAAAACGGCATTAGTGACAGCTGAGTTAGTTCTTTGGGGGCTCCACACAATATGATTTCACAATTTTGGAGGTTAGGGGCTGGAAATCAAGATGTCAGCAGGGGCATGTTTGTTTGAGTATTTGATGTGCGTGTGTGTGTGTGTGTGTGTGTGTGTGTGTGTGTGTGTGTATTTTAGGTTTGAATCCTGTGTTCTTTCAGGACCTGGTGCTTGTCTGAAATCCCCGCCCTTGCTTGGCTGTGAAATGTATCTTCCCTGTATGTGTGTCTGTCTTCGTGCCCGTTTCTTCTTTGTATAAGAACACATTCTCGTTGGTGCTACAGTGACTTTGACCTCATTACCTCTGTCAAAATTCTATTTCTAGCTGGCAAAATGGCTCAGCAGGTAAAGGAACTTCCCACCAAGCCCTGACACCCTAATTGCTCTCCATGAGACCCATATTGGAATTTGAGAACTGACTCCCACAAGTTGTCCTTTAACCCTTCACACGTGCACTGTGGCACACACATGCCAGCACACGTACACCATTCACACACAAAACAATGATTAAGTGTGATAAATATTATATACTCATATAAACTTACATTCTGAGATACTGGGGATTAGAATTGAATATTTATATTTGGGGAAACACAACACAACCCTATCCAGATTTAAGCAGACAGCAGAGCCATATTGATCTGAAGGTCTCGATGACATGCAGTCATGTGTTATGTCAGGTAAGACAGTGCGTCTAGAGGCACCAACAGCAAAAGCACTTGGCTTATTGCTGTTCTGCTCCTTTGAAAAACTACTCTGGTGTCTTTGGGAAAGTAAAAACAATCCCATATAATGTAATTGTAAAGGGGCTAGTGAGAACCAATAACTCTTGATGAATATATATCACATTTCAGAGTAGATTATTATGCCCATGTTCTCTACTTGGGCAAATCGGCAACTCTTCAGGTCTCTTCAGGCTGCTCCGGAAGCCAGTATTTGTGGGAGGCAGCTGGGGAGAGTGGCGCTGGGCTCCAATCCCTATTCAGCGACCCTGAGGGATTCTGTAGGGGACAGCTGTCCTGAGCCAATGCTGGCACCCAATTCTGTTTCAGTAAAGCCCTGTTAAAAGTACAACCTAGACAGCAGCAAGTGGAAGCCCTGGGAGTCCGTGCGGCCGCTGTCTTTCTGGGACCCAGTTCCCTGAGCCCAAAGCAAACCCTTCAACCTTGAGCTAGAGAATAAATGGGGAAAGCCAAATGAGACACTGAATTCAGACTTATTCTGTCTGGGTTGCTCAATTAATTAAGCACAGCTCTTTTGGGGCAACTTTAAAAGAGACCATCCACAGGGTGCTTCTAAAAATCCATTAGTTAAACAACATGCAGTGTGAGGTGCAATAGCAATGTAGAGTAGTTGCTTTTCACCAACTACATAACTAAATTCTCAAAATTCACCTCACTCATACTTATTGATCACCCTACTGTGTGCTGAGTTAGCCAAAAAAGCTAATCCAATACCCTTATCAATATATGTGTAGCTACGTATTTCCTAACCAGACCAGGACGCTGGTGGGAAGACTGCATTGGCAGGACCTGATCTAATACATAATACGCACTTAACAAGCAAGCCTTTGTTGTTAATTTTATTAATGCTGTTTGTGGTGCTTTTCTAGAAATACTCAATTGAATGTTTCTCCATTTTTTTAAATTTCTGATCTACAATAAGTATGTGATGTTACCGTGATTTCAAAATACTAAGTTGTTCAACTTTGATGTTTCTGCAGTCTTCACCCTGGGCAGTCACAAATGAAAACCATGTATCTCTGACAGCGCCACCTAGTGGCTCCCAGAGAGTATAACAGCGGAAGATTCTTTCTACCTTGGGTAGACAGACTCACGCACTCTGCTTCTAGCAGAAGGTGTGATCATGAAACACTTCTAAAGTCTCACCTGCAGTGTGGCTGACCAATAACTGGCATGCTTCATCTCCATCCCCTCTCTGGGAGTTTAAACTCATTTCTTTCATGGTAGAATTTTAAAGTTTGTTATAGAGTCTTATATGCCCCCGCTCCTAGAAACACAAGCACAACATAGGAATACAGTCAGATCTCTAACACACATACACACAAAATATAAATATAAGATTGTAGAAACAAAAACTAATGGTAAAAATCATAAGGCAAAGATGTGTTGTAGTTTAAGGACAAATAAAATGCTCTTTGTTGTCTTCCACGAGCTGCGGTGGCTGGGTGATGTTTAAAGCAGTGCGCTGTAGCTCAGCACCTCATGAACACATGCATTCATTCATTCCAAGGGTACTTATTGGTCACATACTTGTAGTGGGACACTTGGAAGAAGTGTTTGCTATTTTGGTCTCTTTAAAAACACAGAATGGCAAGTCAGGTGGTGGTAGCGTACACCTTTAATCTCAGCACTTGGGAGGCAGAGGCAGGTGGATCTCTGCGAGTTTGAGGCCATCCTGGTCTACAGATCAAGTTCCAGGACAACCAGAATTACAACAGAGAAACCCGTCTCAAACAAACAGAAAAACAAAAAACAGAAACCTACAAAATGGCGTTTGGACTAGGTTTATGTTCCAGTCCCAGGTATAGCAGATGATTATGAATTTGATTTGGAATGCTGGATGCTAGTGGCTATAATTTGGTTGGGTGTAGTTGTTTTGGTACATGTAGCTTGTTCTTGGGATTATGTGCTGCTTGGTTTTATGGGAACGTTTGCTTAGAGCATAAAAGGTTTGACGCCCCGAGAGTCGGGGTGAGTGTTGGTTGGTGGTTTGTTGTTGTCCATTGTTAGTGTGTTGGTTCTTGCATAGAAGAACAAAGTTTGGAGAGATTGGGTTTGCAGATAGTAAGCTGAGACACTAGTCTGACTCATTGTCAGCTCTTCTCTCCAACCTTAGGACAGTCTAAAAAGGCTGTGAAGATTTCTATTTTTCTCTTTCTCTATCAAGGCATCCTGCAAAAGCGGTGAAATTTTCTTTCTATCCTTCCTTTCTCTTTCCCTAAATTGAGGGTAAAAGATTGTAGTTTACTACTATACATACTATATAATCAGGCACTGTTCCAGGGGAAACAGAGACAGATAAAACACAGTCAGTACCTCTGGAACTTACGATCAAATGGAAGACAGATGATAAATACATACTAGCAAGTGGTACAAAAAGGATGCACTGGGTTCAAAGGTTAAACACCAGCAGTGCAGCTGATACAAGAAAGTAAAAAGTGTCCCGTGAGCAGCAGATGTTTCCAAGCACAGCAAGTCAGACAGAGAAGAGTGGGAAACGGTTCTGCACAGGAAGGTGCTGTGATGGGAATGTGTTCCCGCATTAGCAGAATGCCAAAAAGGACCTGTGGCTAAGTAGTGAGATAGGGAGAGAGTAGCAGGTTTGGAACAGATCGTGGATCGTCTTGTTGGCCATGGTAAAGGACTTTGATATGATCTGAGTTAACTGGAGAGGGCCATCATTGCCCAATCCCATGACCCCAGCACTCGGACTGGAGAATCAAGTGTTTAAGCCAGTCTGAGCTATATAAAAAGAGAGTTACAGCTGGGCATGGTGGTACCCATCTTAATCTCAGCATTCAGGAGGTAGAGGCAGGCAGATATCTGAGGTCAATGCCAGCCTGGTCTACAGAGTGAGACCATGGATGGATAGATAGGTAGATAGATAGATAGATAGATAGATAGATAGATAGATAGATAGTTTCAGATCAGCCTAGGCTACATAACAATCTGTTATCTCAATAAATGCAAAAAAGTAAATTAAAGCAATGGGGCTGAGGAGAGAGAGAAGTGTCAATGGCTAGCATTGCCAAGTTTTGAGCAGAGGACTGCTATGCATTGACTTACATTTTAAAAATGGTCACTTGGCTGCTGAGTGGACACTGGACTATGAGAGACAGGGGCAGAGACATGGAAAGCATACAATAACCAAATGAGAGGACATGTGGAGCAGGTGTGTGCTGGGAACATGGAGAAGTCGTACAACATGGGCAGCGCTGATTGCGTCTTGAGTGGTGTGAGGGAGGCTTGTCAGTGGAGGGGCGACCTCAGCCTGGTTTAGCTCTTTCTAGTTGGGATGTGTCCTTCCGGAGTTCTGTAGTAACCATGTCTGTTTGATGACGTTAGCTTACTTAAGTTCCAGGTCTGTTCATTAGTTGGAGGTGGCAGGATTCCCGTTCTGTCTTCCCATCTTTAGTCATTGTTAGCTTGAACACCTTTACAGGAAGACACTCCTGGGCCAAGGGTGTAGCTCAGTTACAGCTGCCTGAAGCTCAGGGTTCAATACTCAGCGCTGTAAACAAACATTCTTTGTCTCCTTCTCCTTAGCTAGTTAAAATTCACACAGGAAAGGCAGGGTACATGCTGCTTCTCTGCGGTTCTTCCCAGTTTTCAGCCTACTGGGTTGGTTCACCAGCATCGTTAGGGCCCGAGAGCTTGCTCCCTCCCCTCTGTCCTCCCCTGCCCTTCTGTCTCATCGCTGTGAACTTAGGCTTTAATGACTTCTGATGGGTTTTAATCGACTTTAGTTATGACCTTTATGGATATTTGTCCCTTGCTTAGCCAGAAGCCTCTCCATGGAGTCCTATAGCAAGTTGTGACAAACTTGATCTGTGTATCCCCTGTCTCTGTGCTGGGACTCCCCAGTTCCTCTTAGTGAGACAGTGCCATGATTTCAGCTCCTCCAGTGCTCTGGATGCTTGCTGTTTCTGGGCTTGTCTTTCTTTCTGGACTTTACCGTGAGTTGAAAGAGTAGGGGTAGCTTTAAATAAAATCACTTTTTCCTATTGGTACTTCCAAACTAAATTACGTTTTCTCCCATACTGATTGCCTCAGCTTTCATCAACTCAAGAAATGAATTACACTAATTCTTACTCTTTTTTTTTTTATTTCTGCCAAATACATAAAACACTCTGATAGTAACAGCACCAGCTGTGTACCAAGAGCCCACTACACTACTGACGATAGCTTGACCTCATGAAAGTCTCTCTACCCAGAGGGCAGCCCACTCACGTGGTGAAGCAAATGTCTAAGTTGAAAGGCAGTTAGACTTGCTCATGGTGTGTGGTGGGAGTATGCACTCGAAGTGTTAATGAAGATTCAAGATGGTGGTAGGGTGGTAGACAGTCTAAAGGGATCTGGCAGCTGCTCCCACTGACCCACTGCGGTCATTTCCGGATCTTCACAAGTTCCTGGACCCAGAGAAGCTATTCTGCCGTTGAGAAAACTTTAAGAATTAACGGTGCTTGGAAAGACGACAGACCTAAAAATCAGCTGGCTGTGAGTAGAAAGAGGGAATATGGCAGAATGGAGCAGGGTGCACGGCGGGGAGATGCGGAGCTAGCCTCGGCGGTATAGATACAGGAATGCCGGGAGGCTGGGCACACTGCCGGAGCCCACCAGAGAGCCAGTAGGCGGGCAAAGGAGCCCGCCTGAGTGTTCTTGAGTGCTTGGGCTGCCAGGAGGTGAGGGCCACAATTGCTGCCACTAGGAGAACCGAGTGGCACCCGCGAAACAGAGGCAGGAAGCTGGGGACTGCAGTCAGTGGAACAATGGGGCGCGCTGGCCCTTGGGCCAACACCAGACCTGCCTCGCCCCTTCCCTGTCCGCCAGGCCAGGAGCTGCTGCTCCCATAGCTGCTGCTGCCCTAGCATTGCTCACCTGATGCGAAGGGGGAGAGCTTGGACTGCAGGCACAGTGGCCAAGGTAGCAGGGTAGACAGTGCTGAGGGCAGGCTGGTGTGCAGAAGTCTGGAGGTCGAGCAGGTCCTGCCCGCAATGTGCGGCCAAACTTCGGGCTCACCCTAATTCTGAGCAGCAACAAGATATCCCAGCTGAAGAAAGGTTCATTTTCTAGGTTGAGCCTCCTTAAAATACTTCTGTGAACCATACTGCCGTGAGAAAGCATGTCCATGACTGTGGTCCATTGTTGCAGTACACTGCTGGGTAGCTCAGCCAAGTAGACGCAGGCATTTTCATATGTGCAAACTCTGCCAAACACCTGAGCAGAGGGAACCGCCATCTTCCCACCTCTGGGGTCTTCTGCCATAACTGGACTGCGCCTTCACCAATAGCCTCTCCTGGACTCTCTTTATGGTGCCAAGCCTCAGCTTTTCTGCACGGCTCCTTCAGTCTGAGCCTTCAACTGCACTGAGCCTGCACCTGCACCAATGGCCTCTCCTGGCCTCTCACAGTGCCAAGCCTCAGCTGTTCTCCATGACCTCATGCCTTCAAAACCAGCACCACCTGGGTGACTCTTACAGTACCGAGTTCGGCTACCAGCATGAGATACAACCTTGGCCAGTTCTGAAGGACAGCTTCTGTGTGCTGATCCTGAGGAAACACTTTTCCAGATTTTAAGATAGAGTCTGGTTTGCAGGAAAAACAACTGGTCACCTTGTGTACAGGAAGGGTTCCCTCATGGGGTGGAGTTCTCATCACCATAGCTGATGTGTCTTGTCAGGACCATCTCACCTCACCAGTATCTGGACAGGTTTGTGGGAAACAAAACAAAATCAAAAATACAAAATGGACTCTGCGAGGTCTGCCGTTCCTTTCCCTTCTTCCTTGCCTCTACGTTGGATGTGCTGGCATGGCGTCTTGCCCTTCTTTACTTTCTGCCTACTACACTGGGCACCATTTGTTGCAGTACACTGCTGTGGTGGCTCACCAAGGAAGACACGGAGACATATTCATAGGTGCAAACCCCGCCAAACCTTAGCGGAGGGAACCACTGTCATGGCAAGTGCCATATTGGACAGTGGCACCCCGAGTACCTCAGCTCAAATGTTTGTATCCATTCAGAACTCCTCAGGTGTTCTACTGATAGCACCGGCAGATCACGAGCAAGCAGACATCCCCCACATAAACCCAACACCTGCAGACAACACAAAACTCCAAGACCTAGGAAGCCCCTCCCCCAACAGTACGCAAAACGATTATTTTAAGCACAATTAAAAATACACTTCTACAACAGTGCGTGCTGCCTGTGGAATCCGTGTTGACATCCATGGTCTGTGCTTCAGCTGGAAGCCATGTTGATGTCTGTAGTCTGTGCTTTACCCAGGAGCCACGTTGATGTTCGCGATCCGTGCTTCGGCTGGAGACCATGATGTCTGTGTTCCCCACTGCTGTTGACCATGGTCTGTGCTACAGCTGGGGGCCAAGGTGATGCCCGTGACCAGTGCTGTGGCTGGAAGTCATGTTGATGCCTGTGGTTCATGTCACCACCAGAGACCGTCTTGATGTCCTGTTTGGTGCTGCCAGCGTAGACCATCCTTAAGTTCTCAGCCCTTCCTGCCTCCGGAGACCATGTTGATGTCCATGATCCAGGTTTTCACTGGGATGTCTATGATAGGTTGCCACAGAGAACTCTGTTGATGCCCATGATCCGTGCTCCTGCCAGAATCCATGTCAATGTCCGTGACCTGTGCTGCCACCAAAACCCAAGTTGATGCCCAGGGTCCCTCTGCTACCATCAGCTATGAGCAGGAGAGTCTGTAGCAGTGGCATGGACAACTGCAGATCAGTGGCTGAGAGGAAGAGACATTGAGGGCTTCTGTGCCAATTCCTCAGAAAATAAATAATTGTGATAGAGATGCTGATGTGTAGCTCTTCACAGTTGATGCCTTCTGGAGGGATTGGGGGTTAGGAGTCAGTCTAAGGGCCTACCCACGGGGAGTCTGAACATGCCCTAGCAAGGGTACTACAGCACAGAACGGATTCGGTTCTTCTTTCTTTCCTTTCCTTTCTTTCTTCCTTTCTTTTTTCTGGAGGGGTGGGAGAGTGGATCTGGGAGGAGCAGGAAGTGGGTGCGATTGTGATACATTGCGTGAAATTCTCAAATAGTTAATAAAAATGTTACGAAACCTGAAACAAAAAGACGTGTTAATAAGGAAGGAAGCATTCCAAAAGAAGTTTGAGAACTAAGTCTGTCTGGGGCTAAAACTCCCCCTCGGAGGGTGATGGAAAGAGAGGCCTGAAGTGTGATCTGGAACCATCTCAGTAGAGAATGGTGGGTGTCAGAGAGGCAGAGTGTCCATCAAAGACGAGAGTACAGTAGGCCATAACATAAACTGCCAGTAAGTCAATAAATAAATACATCTATAGAGTTTTATAATTTTCTTTTTCTTTCTTTCCTCTCTGCTTTTTAAGACAGGGTGTTCTACAGGCCAGGCCAATCACTGAGGTCGAATTTGAACTCCTGATCCTCTTGCCTCAACCTCCCAAGCTCTGGGATTACAGGCATGTGGCATCAGCATTTCTGAGAATTCTCTTTTTAAATTGTGTTCTCCAAGATCAAAGAACTTGGCCATTCCGTGCCTACGCTATTTGGGCGTGAGCTATGAGCTAGAAGTGACAGAGAAAGTAATGTCCAAAGCCATGCTTTTTTTAAACCCAAACTGTATGGCTCAATACAATTGCATTTCATTTATCATACATAGTTTTTATATCTAAAGCGAACTCTCTGATTGTAAGAATTCACTCTGTGAAGTGTTTGAAAAGAAGAATTTCTGGAGGCCAGGGAGGGTCTCGGGCTACAAAGGGAGTCAGTCTATGTGGGAGGCCTGTCCTGTTTTGGGGTGCACACCCCTAATCCAGGCCTCCAGGGAGCTCTACAAGCTTTGTGGCTGTACCAGTTCAGATCTGAGGGACACAATAAGGCAAAGTGCAAAGCTACAGAACTGCTAATGGGATCCCTAAGGAGTGCTGGGTGTGGAGCTGATGCTTGGCTAGCCTCTCCCGCTTACCATGATACCACTGCCGATTCAGTCCATTCTCGCTCTCCCCATTGTCCAGAGGAGAAAACCGAGGTTCACAAAGAAGTTAATTTGCACAGGTAATTCTGTGGCTGAACCAGGGCTCAAACAAAGGCTTATGACTCCAACCCAGAGGTGTCCCCACTCTTGGTTACCAGGGCTCTAACATCGGAATAAAGACAAGAATGGAGGGCTTGATGAGAAAAATTCCAGAAGGAAAGTCTGGAGGTGACAGGTCCGCCAGTGCTGAGGCCACCAAGGCCGGGCATCATCGAAAGTGCTATAGATGATAAAGCTTCACTCTAAAAGACAAAACGCAGCTGACACCTTTACCATTTATCGAAAGAGAGAGACATAAATGCACAAAAAGGAAAACTCTGTTTTTACATTTTTC
>JAMJFZ010004314.1:317500-322500 GCA_026225945.1 Cricetomys ansorgei | reverse complement strand
GTTGGTCTCTGGCCGCCATACATGTGTACACATGCACACAGAACCGTCCGTGATCCTCGTGCTCTGGAGAGTGAACTTTTTCAGCATTTTGTGGATTAAGAATTTTTAAAAAGTGTTCTTGAGTGATAAGGAAACAGCCACGGGGGAAGCAGATGAAGATGGAACCCGAAGGATTGATTCACCGCCGGCGTTTTCCACACCGGCTCGCTGCAGGCTCCTCACTCAATCCTTATTTGCACCTCTGGAATGAAAGATTTCCATGGAGGTTGATGGGAGAAGTGTGTGTCTTGGCAGCAGGACTGGCCCCAGACGGAGACTTGAGTAATAGCGACATAAATGAGCCGGTGAGGAGGAAATGTCTGCTCACCGCCACAGAGGCGGGGGTGGTCTTTCCTGGGTGGCAGCAAAGCTACCAGCCTTGTAAAGCTAAGGTGAAGACCCCAGACATCATCCATGGTGCATATCACTGTCCCGTGTACACTTGGCCTGGTCTGAAGACAGTTGCAAAGAACGGTAAGGAACAGGTGGGGGACTCGTGTAAATGGTGAGAGTGCTGGGCATCTGGAGTCATGTCTACTTGGTTTGTTTGCTTGCTTGTTTTTAACCTTAAGGTTAGTTTTGAAGTGATCCTTTCAAGAAAATTAGGACACATTTTAATTCATTGGGTTGGTCTGAATTTTTTTTCTTTTTGATTTTTAACCACACACACGTCCCTTTTTCTTAAGTTTAGTATCTCAGCCTCTAATGCAGCAAGCATTCAAAAGTATACTCAAGCCAGGTCTGCATTTCCTCTACTCAGAAAGGATCGCAAGTTCAAGGACACTAAAGAAACTAAGACCCGTCTTGAAATAAAAGGTGGAAGTAAAAAACGGGGAGGGGGCAGGTATATAGCTCAGTGAGAGCCTGGCTTCTTTGAGGCCCTGAATTTGGTCCTCAGAACCACACAAAAAGCATATATTTAACTGTCGACAGAACATACAGAATAGAAGCAATAGCGATACAGTGTGCACATCATCTTATTAAGGTTGGAATCTGAAGTCAGAGCTGTGCGCCCCAATCCTATTCTGGAAGTAGCTGCGTCTTAGTCCGTAACCTTGGCAACGTGCTAACTTCTCTAGGTCCCCAAGGTCTTCTCCGTGGTTTTCATATCCATCTTTCCAGTTGAGTGAGAACTAAATCTAAAGAGCGATTTAAAGATCATATCTATCAGGATTCCCCAAAGTTCCGTATAGGCATCGTGACACTATTCATTGGTATTTGGTAATCATTAAGAAATGTGAGAGACTATGTTGACAAAATGTAGAACATCGCCATATTCCTGTACAGATACAAATAGCAAGGTGAGGCTGGAGAGGTGGCCCAGAGGTCAAGAGTGCTTGCTGCCCTCAGAGGACCTGGATCAGTTCCCAGCACCCACATGGCAGCTCACAACCATGTGTAACAGTTGCAGGGAACTGAACGCCCTCTTCTGGCCTCTACAGGCATCATAGTACATGTATGCACATAGTACAAGCATGCACATAGTACATGTATACCCATGCAGGTAAACACTCGTGTGCATCAAATAAAGTACGAAAAAATCTCATTTAAAATATAGCATTGTCAAGCAATGTAATAGTGGCTAGTATACTGAAATTACATTATACTCTAGTCAGTGTACTAAGTTTGTCATTATTTTTTTATTCTAAGTACCACGTGACCAGACACATTACAGTCAGGGACCACTGTCACCTTCAGGGATGGGAAATGGGGGCAGGGCAGCAGAAGGTCTTGCTCAGGCTAGTGCTTGAACTTGTTGGTGATGTAACCAGGGCCAGAATCCAGGTTTCTCAACTTCCAAGTTGAGTATTTTCCACATTCCCTCTTGGGAAAGGTGTGAAGAGATGCTGTGAACCAAGACACATTAACCAAGTCCTACCTATAAGAGGCAAAACAGAAGGATAACTCATACTTACTGAGCACGGAACATCTCTAGGGATCTTAGTGAATTTCCACAGTTTAACTTACCTTAGTGAAGGTATTTTGAACAACAGAGACCACCTATGCCTACTCTTCACACATTCCTGGCAAATGCCTAGTACATAACCAGTGCTCAATATATTTGTTTACAGAAGTAAAAGTTTACAAGTTACAGGAATATCTCTTTTTCTCTATTTTTCCAGGAAAGAGAGGGAGAGAAGGAGGGAGGAAAAAAGAGAGGGGGAAGAGATTGAACAGAGAGGGAAGGAGGGAGGAGAGAGAGAAAGAGAGAGATAGAGGAGTACAAATGGACCCCAGATGTAATGATCTAGACTGGCCCAACTTTGCTAAACTTAAAGTTATTTAAACTGAGGCAAATGAGCACCAGGGAAGATCACACAGCATACCAACTTGGGATGATGGCCCTGGTGACAAAGCTCCCTTTTTCGACTCCTTCACCACATCAGGCATTGCTAATGGATCACAGAAGTTTCCCTGCCAATCCTACACAGTGTGCCTCTGAAGTCCTGGAGTACCTTGCTCCAAGAAACTCCCATTAATCTATCAGAATTGATGCACATATTGAAATCTATTTGTCACGTCTGACAGACTATGAAGGCTTGTCTCTGTGGCCCTAGTGGACCCAGAATCACTGTAAGCTGATTGTTTATTTCTTTGATTCTAAGAGTTCAAGAGGGTGCGATCTTTAGACCAGTCTTTGGGACCATTCTGATGCAGGCCTTATATGTGGGATCCAAATAGATTACTCAGAGGCTGTGAAACCCCATCAGATAGGCTTATGAATAATCTTAGTACTACTGTTTGGATTTAGTTAAAACAGCCTTGTTCATAAAAGATTGAACAAAATAATCCTAAAGATGGTTTGGGTCTTATTATTGGTTTTTCTACTTACACAGGGCTAGTAACAGGACCTCTGAAACAAGCGTCTATCTGTTCAAAAGCTCAAAGAAACTTGGACTTCAAACTGTTAGTTGAAGAATTGGGAAACCTCTTTTGCTTACAACCAAGGTAGGTCATATGTGCATATTTAAGCATTCTCTAAAATAGACATTTATAGCATATCAGAATTTTGAAAGAGAACTTTTTGTAACTATAAATATGCCATACTTGATGTGACCACACATGTTAAACCATTAGAAAATGTAACACCATTGACCCCTTGAGTTGATTAAAATTAAATCAAAACCTTTTCATTAATGTGAATGGTAGACAAAAACAGTTAAAAGATAGTAAATGTTGGTTAAGTGTTGTCCTGGCTCCACATTCCACATGTTCAACATCATTATTTACAATTCTGAATTTCATCACAATGTCTGACTAGGTGTCCATTGAGAGAAAGACGTTTAAGTCGTAACTTAACCAATACAAGAGCTCAGCTCTAACAGCTCAGATTGGAATGGTAACACATGAACATGAAATGCTACTCAAACAAAAGGAAAAACATCCAGCAGCTCCCAGCTGAAGAATCTAACCAGCCAATGGGCCAGCAGGATGGCACAGGTGTAAAGATGCTTGCCACCAAGGCTGATGACCTGAGGTCAATCCCTAGAATCCACATTGAAGAGCAGACTGATTTCTACAAGTTGTCCCACACACATGACTGATACACACATACACACACACACTCACACACACATACACACACACTCACACACACATACACACACTCATACACACATTCACACACACACACACTCACACACACATACACACACACATACACACACATCACACACACACACTCACACACACACACACACACACACACACATACACACATACACACACACACACATCACACACACAAACAAGCATACACACACATTCATACACACATACACACACACACACACATACACACACTCACACACACACACACACACACACACTCACACACTCACACACATACACACACTCACACACACACCCACACACACATACACACACACTCACACACACAAACAAGCATACACACACATTCATACACACATACACACACACTCACACACACATACACACACACATACATACACACACATTCATACACACACACACAAACATACACACACAATCATACACACACACTCACACACACATACAAGCATACACACACATTCATACACACATACACACATACACACACCATACACACATTCACACACATACACATACACACACACTCATGCTCTCACACACACACGCTATTATTTTTAAATGTTTACACAGTTTAGTGAACTGTTGTTCTCCAGGAAGCACGCCAGCTTACACAACATGAGCACTGAAAGCAAATGAAAATGGTATACTCCCAGGCAGAGCTGAGCCCACTGGCAGAAAACCTTCACTGCAGGGGAAAAAATTAGAGTTGTTTTTGCTTTTGTTTGTTTGTTGTTTGAGACAGATTCTTGCTGTGTAGCACAAGCTGGCCTTGAGGTTGATTTTCCCTGCCCACCCTCGTGAGTGCTGGGATTACAAGCATGTACCACTATGTTCTGCTCTGTTCTTTTGTCTGTTTTTTAATACCATACATACTTAACAGATTTCCTAGAATCAGAATAACTTACATGAACTCCAAGGAAGAAAAAAATTGTACTTCAGAAACAAACTATATCAAAAAATGTATGAGGCCAAATATGTATCAGTCATGTTGACTATTGGTGGGCAGTTAGGTGGTGGGCACTTTTCTAAGCACTTCGCACAGTCCGTCCCCACAATAATCCTGTAAGGGCGACACTCAGGAGTGAAGAAAGTGAGACATGGTGCCCACTGGTCTCTAGCAGCTTGCTGTTGGAAAGTTTATTTTTAGTTACGTTTGAAAATGCTTTATGCACTGTTGGGTGAGGGGCTATCCTAGGTCTAGGGCATTTTGCATTGTTTGCAGGTGTTGGATTTCTGTGGGGGTGTTTAATTACTAGTGATCTGCATGTGCTATCAGTAGAACACCTGAGGAGTTCTGAAAGAGTGAAAACACCTGAGCTGGAATGCTCAGGGTTCCACTATGGAGTCTGGTGCTGGCCAGGACA